>JAOEFI010000003.1:1241602-1262195 GCA_034621735.1 Anopheles plumbeus | reverse complement strand
TCATCTACAAGGCAACCAGCGCTACGACCACCGGGAACTAGCGCAACGTACTCATAACGTTTGTTTTGCGATTTATAAGCGATTAAGTTTGGACGACAGTAACATTCTTCACAAGTTCTGTATCTAACCATTTTAAGCGTTACAACGTTGCACATCGCGAGCAGTTGGTGCCCTCGTACAATGTATCGTAGTAAACGGAGAGATTTCGCCACTAGTCCGAAATCGACCTCCAGCGAATGGATGGTGCTGAACAGTAGATCTAGGTTTCTTCAATGCGGCACGAGGGGCTGCAATTAAATGTGTCAAAACCCTAAGATCACCTTCGCCAAACGCGACATGTCGCGGCGGACTCGTAGCAGGCGAAACACCATCCAACAGCCGTCCATCAGTGCATCTGCTCCAATATTATTTCAAGTGAAGCATCTGCCAGTTGTATCCGCGGTCGAGCATCCACGAATCTGTTGACCATCGCGTCACGTTCGCGGCGGCGATGTGTGTGGAAAATCTCACGAAAGCCGCCGGGGAACGTGGTCAGCGGGTTGCGATCACCTTGAGCTCTCCGAAGATGGTGGTACAGTTTTATGCTTTTCTCGTGATACATTTTCTAAGAAGCCACGTGCACGAGATCCGTCGGAGCTGGAGGTCATAAGATAGGCGGTGAGTAAACGGGTAAAAAGGTGCGGATAACGATGTAATAGCACTGTATATTTTTACGTCTCTGGCAACCAAATGCTGTTTGACGTGTCAATTGATTGATTGTGATTCTACATAAGCATTAGACTAAGGAAGAATGAATGCAGTATTTGCTATTTTTGAGTATGCACGATCGTTGGAAATAGCGGTGGTAGTATGAACCACTAGTGTGGTTCGGACAGTTGTTGTACTGGTCTGTATTTAAATGATATAAATCTATGGCGTATCTGAATAAGACTTTCCGAATGAACCATTAAAAGATTTTTTAAAACTATTTACATTTGGGTACTATCATTTTGAAATATTATTATTTTTTAAAATATTTATGTATTGTATTGTGTAAAAATATTCTTCAACATGTGAAATTCGATTACATGAAGATGAAGCATGACCTAGTTTTTATGTGATCGATCCATTTGCTGTTCGATGCCACTTTAACACCAGCAAGAATGCACTTGTCACTCGGTCGAATGGGCATTTGAATGAAATTGTGTTACACTGGTAGGGGATGTATTTTGTCCGTATGCTACTTTCCAGTCCGCCCTGAAGTTTCGTGTCTGGTCGAACGTTATTCACGCGAATGCAGATCTCGATGGTTGCCAACTGGATCAGCTATCTCGCTTTGTTTTTATTTCAAATGCGCCGTCCTATTGTGTACCGTGTGGTCGTAAGTTCGTTCAGTAGTTCCGCTGCCAAAGAGACACGGGCAGAAGTGTTGCAGTCGGCATCTACCTTCCCCGGAGACGCCGCTACACAATGGACGACGCGACTGCTAGCCGAAGACGAATAGACAATCTCTCGCAGAGGTTGTGCTGAAAGGGCCAGACCTACACGCGAAATGCGGCTTTACGATGAGCTGCTATGGGTGCACACGTGCAACCATCGAATTGGGAGAGGTGGTATAAAAAGAGAATAGAAGAAACAGAGTACTACGATCGCGATGATGAACCAAACCGGGCGAAGCAAGAGCGAAAGTTGAGACAAAATTAAGTGCCCCTCTTCAGTACGACTGCAGCAGGGTGACGGAAGTAGGAGGGCACAATGGAAGGAACGAGCCTTCGTGAGCGACCAAATGACCGAGCGCGCTGCGACAGAAGAGTGCAACGGGCCGAAGCACACGAACCCCCCCAATTGCTGATGATTTAAACGGTCCGCGCTAACCCTCGACACGTTCGACGGGATCCACGGGCCGGCCACTATGTTTCTCATAAAATTCAAGCACGCGGCCAATAATAGCGTTATTTGGTGTTTGAATCTACGACGCGACACACGTCGATTGCTCGGTTGGTTGATCGTGTTCGTCGCTTAATCGCGCATTCAAGTTTTCTGTTCGGATGCTGAAATGCTACTTTTCTGATCTGTTATTCTTTCCGGCACTGTGCAGCGGCTTAGCAACTTTTTCAATTAGTGTCATTCCATAGTGTAGTGGTTCAGCTATCTGGAAACGAATGATCAGCAACTGTAGTTGATTGATGAATCTACTGAAAAGGATCTCACAGCAGTGTAGCGTCCAAAGTGATGGATGTTTTGGGTTAGCCGCTCCGAAGGGAGATATTTTTGATAAAATTCTCTACAACAACAACGCAAACGGTCAGCTACCCTGTTCAATGAAAAGTTGAATATAGGATTGGTGTAACAGGTGTAAATGCTAGATTTTGCTTAGTGTTGCCGATTCGGACGAGCTAATCCTTGATCGACAAACCGGAGTTCAGAGTGAGTGCTTCCTGTCGGTGGGTGCAGTGTTGTGGGGTGCGAGGGGGGTGGATTGGTGCGGTTTGAAAAACCGTCGCAACATCAGCGCAGCCTTCATCGTCGTGGTTTGAAGATTGCAATCTGCAAAATATAGGTACCGAAAGGAACAGAGCCATGTCGTGCCTATCGGTGAAAGGAATCCTGTAGAGGAGTCATGATCTTATTCCCTTCACTCAAAGCAAACGGCGATCGGCGAGAATTTCTTCTGCTGCTATCACGATCGGTCGAGTCGTCGGTGGCCATGCGGAAAAGTAAATACAGTTTCGCTTTCGCTGCAACGGGGTTTCTAATGGGTCATTGTATGTTACTGGATGGCATTCGCAATCGCAGTGGAAACTTCTGCTGTGTAGCTCCTGCGGCCGTCACCAGTGATATAAATTCTGCCAAATGTGTAACTTTACATAGACTGTGGATCGTGGTTTTGTAAAGGTGATTCGTTTAGATGACCGGAGATTGTAGAATTATGATTGTAGAAATTATCAAATCTGGTCGCGAAAAGAAGAATTGCATAATGCACAACGCCCGTTAGTGAACACTCAACGAAACACTTGTATGCCTTACCTGTTGTAGGTTTAAATTAGATTAAAATTTTAATTTCCTTTCAATCGGGATTGGCCAGGTATGATGCTGTAAAGTTTCTCACCCATGTGTGGCCGTGTGTCATCTGTTTATAAAAAGGCTAAAGCTCTATAAAAATTTAGAAACGCATTCATACAATGCCTCGCGTTCATAAATTAGGCAGTTTTCCTTGGGCCGTATCGCACTAATCGTTTCGCCGAATGTCGAGTCTAGAGATGCTGCCTTTTTTCTGATGTACGCAATGCTAGTGGACGCCCCTTACATGTTTACGAAATTATGTTAATGTGTGCAAACTCTTGCATGCAGCGGTTGGTGAGAAGTGGACTGTATGCGGACAAACGCAATGTTGGAGTCATATAAAATAACACACATATTATGTGAAACACATCTCTGTTTTCGGCTTTTGAATGAGCAACTCGTTCGTGGGCAGGTTTCCGATGCTATCAAATCACTCACAAAACAGAGACAAAAGACAAAACTAGCTCACCTACTCAAGGTTGTGAGACGGTGTGCGGTAAGAATTCTGTCAAATAAGTGCGTTGTATCAAGCCTCACGACGCCTCAAGCGTTTCAAGTCTCATTGGACATAGTGTGGGCAGCATTTTCCATCATGTCACTGTTTTACAGTTGGCACATGTTGGTTGATTAGTTCTATTGGTGCATCACACATTCAAGATTATGTTATACTTGGTGCAGGTTTTCGTGGAAAATACGCTATTTGCGAATACTTTTCGTCTGATTATACTGAATGCTAGAGGACAACAATGTTTTAATGTGCAAATTTCACACATAGCCACAGGAAATATATTCTCAAACCAGACCAATCAGTATGGAGATAAAAGCAAAACGTGAGCTAAAAATCCAACATTTGTTACATTTCATTTTAACAATACGGTTTGAGAGAAATGCTTCAGGGAAATTTTGAAGCGGATTCATTGCATATACATTTTTATGGTAGCTGCCTTGGGCAGCTCAAGCGTCCCATGCACCTCGAAACAAGAAAAGCATCTTGTAAGGATATTCCAATTTGTTGCAGCGGAATGCTTCCTACAGGCAATGCCTTCATTTGTAGCACTGCGGATGGGTAGTCCAGACTTTATCTTCTTCCATGGTTTGGTGCCGCGAGATGGTATTGGGATTGATTATGCATTTTGTCCTCCGTCGTGGCGAGCACAACTATTTCTATGTTCTGAGCTTGTCTGCGTTTCTGCATCGTTGGAACGGTTGATTCTTGTGGTCAAGAATATCTTCGAGCGGGGCGAAAGAAGAATGGAATCGATCTCCAGTAATTCAGAAATATCTCCTTAGCATTCGCAGCACGGCAGTAAGTTTTATTCGATTAGAAGCATTCGTCTGCCCTTGTGCGATAGACCTTTGGGCTGCAGTTTGGCTAGGAATTGATTTTCCTTTACCTTCGAAGCATTCATTCTCTTTTCCTGCTCTTCAATGTTGCAATGTAAGAAAATATTGAAAAGAAGAAAGTATCGTTTGGCAAAAAGCAATCATCCAATCAATTCCGTCCCAAATAGGGCTCCTTGTTCTGTTGCTTACATTCGAGTAGTCAACGTGGAGGTCAACAAAAGATTACGTTTTGTATTGATGCAAAAAAAGGAATTTTAATACGAGAGGGATGTTTTACACGGCAGAAGAGGGCCATTGACTTGTTTCTATCTGGGTACAACATTGGCGAGGTATAGAAAAAACAAGCATTGAATGAGTGGTAGTAGATTGTATGTACAAATGACTTGTTTGATTTCATCGCGCGGCAAATGCAGTTCGGAATGATTTGATAAGCTATGACATAGTGAATAGGCTCTCGGAACACAATTCAAGAAGTGTCAATTCACGTGCGACGGTTTAAGTGTTTAGGTTGAGCAGTTTTAAAATCACAACGCGGCGCGAATGGCGACAAATATAAAGCTCTCTTAAATGCATCAGTTTGCAGGGCTTTTCGATCCAATGTACGCGAACGCAGAAGACAAGAGACATGACCTCCAAATTTATCGCAAATTCGCCACTTCGCAGAAAATGTTCAATTGAAGACATCTCAAGAAAAAGGCAAGTTTGGTTGACTCGTTGTTGACGTGGGGCGTGGGGCGACCGTGAAAATTAATTTTCTGTTTTGCGACAGACGGCAAATTGTGTGTAAAATCTTTATAAAAGGCGCAACGGGTCTGGGAACGATCGGAAAGCATGAAGAAAAATCTCTTAATTGTCCATCGAGGCTTTCAATTGCGAAGATTCGTGTTATTTCGCCGGCTTTTAGGGCGACCAGTTGCTAGGCAGAGCAGCGTAAACAAACACATTTATGCATCAGATGGAAATTAAATTTTTTATTCTTTCGTTGGAAATTTAATTTAATACGTTGAGTTAACATTTCCACGAATGCTGTAAACAGCTGTAAAAATTTTAATTCCTTTTGCTCCTAATAGACAATAAAACCCTTCTTTAATTTTATTAACTACATTTTTGGGATTTGTAGAAAAGCAGGTTCCTACTTTACTTTTCTTTTATATTTTTTCGACACATGTTCATGTGGACACGTTCGCGTGAATTGAAATCAATCATTGCGCTAGACATGGTACGGTACGGTCGAATTCGATATCCTTAGGCACGGAAAGGGTCGGAATGGAAAAGTGAAGAGTCCTATCAAATGTGCGGAAACTGTCTTCTCAACAGCGTGCCGGAAACCAAATATGCGACCCTCTGTTTACAGGCGGAATCAAACGTTTTATGCAGTTCTGCTGTATAGGTGGATATGCCGCCACCGGCGGCATGTTCATCCGCAAAGTATAAACATCTAAGCGCAGTTTGATTGATTTGTATGATGGAATGATATGGTCAGGCTTTATCGACGTGCAGTGAGTATGCCCGGAAGCAGTTCAGTCGCAGTGTGAATTTTGTTATTATTAAAATATATCCCATTTCGAGAAATAGGTTCGGCGATATGAGGGAGAATGATATGAGGTTATTTCGGAGAGAAACCCCGAGGAGGTTAAGGGGATTGTCAGAGCTAGTTGAAACATTAGAAGGAAGCGGATGGGTGTTTGGCTGTGAATAAGCTACGAGTTTGAAATACGATTCGTCGTCAAACCTAACCGCAAAGTGTTTGTCTGTTGGCGTCGCCTGGGGTTTTTGCAGCTCGGTAGGAGCATGGCGCAGGTGCTCCCTAGCATGAAGATTGCGAACTACGCTCTCTCCGTCTCTCATTTGTGGGGGAAAGCTCACCCCTCACACCGAGCGAACACTATCATGAGGCACTAGTAATTTACAGTTCATGAAGCTCAACCCTTCGAAGTTGGGCTAGGCGGCTCAAGCTGAGCTGAAGCTCCGGTGGCACCCGTCGTTCATCATTTTCTTGCGTTGAAACTGGGGTGACTTTTGGGGCGTTGAGTGGCATGGAGGTTGGAGGAATGGTTATTCGAGAACTGGCGTCCTCACGAACCGGACAAACACGCACACGCTCACACCTTGCCACCATTCAACAGCCGATGATTGTAACACGCGCGTAACACGAATTTCATAAATTCAATTTTAATCCCTCTTCCGCTAAGCCGGTGGAAATTTATGGGTGTGATTTAGCCTGCACCGCAAGTGAGCGTGTGTGGTATTTGGTGTTCGTTTGTTTTTGCGTTTCGCGGTGGAAATTGGTGACCGCTGGTCCACGACCGAACGTCAGGAGCTGCCAGGACACGATCCGGGCGAGGCACTCTAAATAGCTTTGGCCACGGACCGCAAAAACCGCAACGCTGCCGTTCACCAATGGCCATTGGTTTTCCACGAGAAGCAAGGTGCTGTCGTTCCACCAAATGGGTTGAAAAGTGAGAGGAACTAAACATTATCACAGCAATCATTGCAATAGCTGTCTCCGATTGGAAATAATGAAAATGTTTCAGTCAATTACATGACGACGACGACGATATTGAACAGTTTACTGAACAGATCAAGTGTTGTAGCAGAGTTGTATGATTTCTGGTAGCGAGAAATTCAGTTCACTTTCGCTTCAACTTCAGGCAAGTGAATAATTGAAAAGACGTGCGTGCCAAAGGGCTGAGATGGTGCTGGTGGTCCCTACGCGGGGATATTATAATCTCATTTCCAAATGGGAGATGGAAATTTATTAGCAGCGAACTAGCCGTTTCGTGTGCGCGTTGATACGATTCGCCGACGGTTCCAGAGAGTGGAAGAGAAAAGAAGAGAGAGAGAGGGAAAGAGAGAGAGAGACAGAGTAGGAGATAGAGAGGGAGGGAGAGAGAGAAAGAGAGGGAGAGATAGAGAGAGAGAGAGAGAGAGAGAGAGAGAGAGAAAGAAAAGGAGAGACGGAGAGATAGATAAATAGAAGAAATAAAGCGTCTAACATGCGGAGAGAAGAGGATGATGGCAGGGCCAGCGGATGATTGGGAAATGGTGTTGATGCTGGCGGATGATGATGAGCCTTATGCCGCTGCCCAAAATGATGTCGCAACAGATGAAGCTCGCATTGGCACCGGCTTCATTCATCATTCTGTCAAATTGAAAAAGAGCGCGTACGCAAATTGTACGTACGTAGTGGTGTAAAAACGCCTGAGCTTGGAGTTTCCAGCGCAATGTCGTGACATTTGATGGTTCATGGAAGCGCCTGAGTTGCGTTTGGCGGCAGTATGCTGCCTCGAGCCCTCATTGACGGATCCATTTTCCATTTTGTCAGTTCGCTGCCGTATAGCTGCTTAGGGCAACTGGAATTCGATACACGACTTCGGATTCCGGAATACGCTCCAGTTTCAAAGGCAAATGCAGAAGAATTCGGCGAACTAATCGTTACTAATCGTTAAACATGCGTTGAAGTGTGGCAACGCTCCTTATTGGATGTGGTGTTTTCCCTCACGATAGGAACCCTGCAGCACAGGTAGTTGCACACGTTGGCGATGGTGAGAGGTTCGTTTTTTCTTCTAATGATAGTTCATCAAACTCCATCCAGCATAATCGCAGGTTGTTGTAAATGATATCTTTAATTCGAGCAGCAGGCACTTTCGGCAATGCCTTGAGAGGCCCATACCACTCGACGCATGATGATCGGCTGCGAAGTGGGTAGGCGAACATTAAACGGCGCCAGGATTTGAAGCTTTTAATGCGATTTGCTCCATGTTCGATGCGCATCAAAGTGGTGAACTTCTTTCACAGGAGCACACCTTATACAGTAGTTTAACGGATTACGTCAACGAAACCAGTTTGCGATGCGAGAGCATCGATGGGAGATCGTGCTGATTGCTATTGGAACTAGCTAAACGGTGGTGAACGACTTGCCGAGGAGCTCAAAAGTAATGGAATGATTATATTTAATTGGTTAAGAAAAAGTTACAGCAACTCGGAATCCAACAATGGCGGTATCATCGATTAATCAGAGCTACCGACCACTGTCTTTCCATTCTGCCAGGACACAGAGTTACCGATAGATATCAATCGACCTCAATTTATATCTCCAGTAAGGATTCTCTGTTCAATAACGGTGGTCTTTGGAGCCTTGGCTTTTCGACGCTCTTCAGGCTGGTTTTTTCATTTACTAGATACACTCCGGATACGAATCCAGAAGCGGAATTAGCCGTCACTAGTAGAGTTCCAGAGAGAGAGAGAGAAAGAGAGAGAAAGAGAGAGATAGAAATAGAAAGATAGTCGGGGGAAAATAAAACTTTATCGTCCGCCCGAAAATTGGTAACAAATGAACCATTGGTGTCAATATCTTGCTCTAGGGTTCTGGATATGCGTTAGCATGTGAATTGCGTTGTCGTAACATGTTGGTCGAGTCGCTCTGAATTCGAACATTAACCTTCCTAACGACAGGCAAATCAGGAACGACCCAGGAGGGTACGTAGAACACGACTAATGATCCGAATCGATGATAAACATGATGTGAAAACCGATGAGCTTTCGAGTGTCTGGAGCGCTTATTGGATACGTGCATGGATTTTTGCAAGTTTCAAGTTCAAGCAAGTGGCAAGTTTCGGATCAATCAAGGACTATCATTCGGTTCAACGAGGAACTGCTGCTCTCGGTGGAGAACTTCTTGCAGGCCCAGTGAGAAGCAGCAGGAACAATAGGTTGGAAAGAATAGAAAATGGTGTTGTGAATTGTCTAGACTTAATCGATGTCACGACCAGACCGTCAGTGAAAATACTAATAATAATCATTTTATATGCCACAAAACTGTGCTCCATCGATGGAACTGGCTGTTTCTAATGTTGGAATTTTCGGATGGACAGCTATGAGACCAAGACTAATGAGCTGCTCCGGCGTTTAACAGGGAAAGGCACTGCTCAAGAGATGCACTAGGTGCGTCGGGAAAACATTATCATACCATAATGGACGGCCGGTTCGAGCTAGTAGCGTTGGCCGGGTAGAAATTGGAGAGCCTTTGAAATTGGATGCATCCCCATGAACCGACTGCCCCTAGTGGGAGTTTGATCCTATCCTATTACGAAGTTGGGCAAAGTGCAACCATACGATAGAGCACGAGCTCGTTATTATGCAAACATCGAATTGATTAACTTTCGCGTCCGCATTAGCGCATTTCCGAAGACATTTCAGCGATCAACGGTCTCGAAAAGTGACCCTTGACGGGAGTAGGAATGTAGCGAACGCATAGCTAAGATTGGTCGATAGAGATGCACCACGACAATGGGAGAGAAATGTTGATTTTACGAGAGTGTACACTTGAGTTAATGTTCATGTTTGATTAGCGAATGTATGACCACGAGGTTAAGCGTTAATGTTTTAGATCAGTTTCTTAACTGAAGCATCAGTGCTGGTTAATCATCATAATTACAGCCTTGCGGACTGCAGGAAGTTGTGGTAACTGGACCGTTCTCGTACAGTGCAATATGCGCTTCTGATAAAGTGATTATCAGTTCTAACGAGTTTTAGTAGATTGAGCTTTAGTTTCGCATTAACTCATTCGAACAAGTTGAACTCTCTCTCATGTCTAGTTTACATTTATGAGACGCGAAAAGTACTCTGTTCTTCGACAAAGAAGGTCAGGACATCGTACCGTTCAAAGGCAGGAGCTGCAACCAAAGAAATGGTTATTATTTATTTGTTGAACCTTTCCTGTCCCAATCAGCTGATTCGTGGGTGTTTATATAGTCACGTTCCGTGTGCCCACCGTAGCAGTTCGCCTTCAAATGGGCTTAAGCTTGTACTGCGAAGGAAACTGAAAGAAAAAAACAAACAAACTAGCAAGCGCGGCTGAGAGCAAATCTTGTTCCCCGATGATGTAGCCCACGATGCGGATCTTGCACCGATCAGCCGACCGCTGGGTCGGAAGAAGATAATCATCGGGGAAAAATTATATCTCTATAAATATTTTACCCAACGGTGGCAGTCGGCTTCTTTGAAGCAAAGACGTTTGGACGAATCGGTACAGGAGCAGAATGATTTTTCTTCCACTTTGCGCTGAAGTTTTTCTCGAAGAAGCTCGGAATCGTTCACTATCCGCCTTCTCCTAAGTGGTGCTGCTCGTTCAGGGGGAAATTTATTGGCGCTATCATGCTGAAATCAGGTACCGGCATTCCTGTACCAGCATGGAAGCCGGATTCGTTCTGTTCCGTCTCGTTCCAGCGACAGTTCACGCCGCTACCGGACAGGTGAAAAAAGACAGCACGGTCAGGTTGTTTCATGAAGAATGCTGTGTGTTAATGGAGGCGACGCTCATGCGAGTGGGAGTATGGAAAGATTTTTTAAATAAATAAAAGCAAAACTGTTTTAAACTCCAATAACACTTAACGACCAAACCAGAGCCATGGAACCGCCGTCGGTGATATGGTCGGAATATCCTTGCCATGGTAGCACTTTACACCAGCCCTGATCCTGAACGGTGCAGAAAGGATCCCTTGTATGTGTGTGCGGAAGGTCTTCACATTGTGTCCACACACGCTCGTGAACGGTTTTCCGGGTTGGGCAGCAAGGTAGTTGTCGGAAACTATGTGCCCGTTGGTTCGTGATGTGCAAAAAACTTCGCCTCTTCGTGGAAAACGTGTTTTTAAGGCAACCCAGGGAGAACAAGATCTTGTCTTTACTTTTCTGCCTGCCGCTGTTTTTCACTTTCTCATTCTCGAGGTGTGAGATTCGTGCGCTTCATCACAATTCTGGGTACTGGGGCATCGAGGGCTGGCTTAAGAAGTTCGAATTCCATTAAATTCGGTCTAAGGATCCACCGTTCCGGTCACTGAAATACATTGTAGAGAAATATAGCACGGTTGGAATTAATGTTCTTCTCATGAATATTAATTCCGATATTGTTGCCAACGACTCCGTTTCTTCGTACCTCGACGATCGTTGGCTCGTGTTGGAATTAGAGCCCTCCCCGTGGATGGAGTTAATTTTTATTGTTTTAAAATTATCAATTATCGTAAATTTTAGCACATTCTTCGGCACGTTGATCCTTGCAAGCTGTAATAAAAAGGGAGGGAAATGGAAGGCGCATAAACTCGCAATGACGAAAAATGGAGAGAGAAGGAGGACGAGCGTAAAGGATATTCAATTAATTCTACAAAACAAATGCTTGGCTCGGCGAATTAATCGGGATGCAGGGCCAAGGAAAAGTAAATAAAATTTCGGCCGCAATATAACGAATGATCTTGAGCAACAACTAGAATGAACAATAAATGAACTGTATTGGTCACTTGCAAGCGGTGGGTCAGTTTTCAAGAAAGGTCTTTGCCAGGGTGCCGATAAAATTCACTTTTGTGTACTAGGTAGTGGAAGAAAAAAAATGCCCCACAGAAACGCAGCTGCTTGTGCCAGTGACGGTTTAGGATTCCGGAGTTGAACGAGCTTGGATCTGTACACATCATGGGTTCTCCGTGTTGGTGTGGAGCCGATTGCAGTGCAAACACTACGGTTATTGCGAGGAATTTTGGTGCAGCAGGGAACGGTTTCTCGGAAATGGACACAAGCGTGATGCACCGTGGAGCGAAACGACTCCGAACACTTCGGAACCGCTGTATATAAGGGCTACACGAGCGAGAACTAATGAAGACTAATGATGGCCGGCATTTTTGTAGCAGCAGTGCCAGAACTTCGAGTCAGTGAAGTCTTCTTCTTGCCCCTGCAAGTGTTCTTTTCTCGCAAAATGTGAGGGTCTAGGGTTTCGTCCCAAATAAAAGTGCTTTCCTCTAAATTGCCCGGTCTATTGAAAATTGTTTCACACCGAAGTAGGGGACATGGCGAGCTCGGAATGCCCAGCCGAGAGTAGCGCCGCAGAGCACTGAGACTGCCGGCGAAGAAACCCAACCAAAGTGAGAGCAACTCCGGACGGACACAATGTGGCTAATGAATAATTGACCGTGGTTTTGGAGTGACGACGACAGCGTTGACGACGATGACGTCGATCTTACGTCGGGACAATGCTGTGGGAGTTGTCGAAAAAGATATTTGGTGGTTGCTGACACGTGCAATGGAATGTGTCGGCGTCTTTTTGACGTCGACGATCGAATGTTGGCTCTGCAAGAGTTCATCAAAATACTGCACCAGCACCGATTGCAGGATGGCTTCATCTTTGGTTGATAACGGATGGCCATCTCGAGACCTTGACCAGGGTACAATGTGATTTTGCGGTATTAGTGCAAACATCAAAAACCATCCTGCGTAGTCAGGGATTTTGGTTAGTAAGGATCTACATAACGGAAGTATGTCCATACATACTAGTTGCCCCAGTTTCCTGCAGCGTTAATATGTGAAAACAATTCTTCTGTTTAATGGACGTTGTGGTACATTTGTTCATAGATATGAAGTGTTTGTTTCATAGGTGTTCGGTCAAATTTCTCTCTTGGCATTGGCTGCTAGAGCAAAGCGATGCATCAAGGTTATAGATAACAAAGCGCTTATCTTCATGACGGACCCGGTGGTGCTGTGAAGCAATGCTTCCAATCCTCTATAGCCACTCTTATCTGCCAGTAGTAGTTCTCACAGTGGTGAGGAGATGTGGGTGATCAACATGCTTGGCATGAAACAACGATGCTGGACTATTTGGCATTTAAACTCATTTTTCACACTCTGTTGACAGTTGACTGGAGAGTTTTTCCTTCCGACGGATTCCCTATTTGTTGTCATCAAATTTCAAAACAAACCCATTCACAAAGTACCAATCCGACTGAGAGTGCAAACGGTAATTAGGAAGGGAACTCCTTGGAGATTATTCAGGTGTTCCATCCACGAAGGACCGTCGATGACGTATAGGTAAACATTTTTCTAGGCGCCCACTTATAGTGTCATTCACCCGATGAGAGGGTTCCGTAGAGTACGAGCCGTATTCACACATAAAAGCATTTGTTTCTATTTTTTAAGGCTTCAATTATTACTTTCTATTCCATTGTCCATCATTCTCGTTGTGCGACCTGGAATGCTCCGATGACTTGGTCGTCGTCGAAACCTATTTTCATCCCTATTCCTGGATGCTTGGTCCAATGTGGGTTTAACGGCGGCCACCTTGGTCCTAGCTTCTATTCTTCTTTTGATTGTAGAATTTGCCTCACATCCTCACCGGTAGGTGCAGCAGAGTGTGGAATCGGCATGACAACCATACCCTACGAAGGGTTATGGTCAATGCCCTCTACGCGCAGAGCATGCGACCGAGGTTGCCAAACAGGCCTGAATACCTTTGGAAAGAGAATTCCGCTTCGGGTGACACTACACCGACACAATGACACTTCGGTTTCCTTTTTACCCCTTTAATTTTGTGCCATGTTGTTGTTTCATTATTATTTAGCTTACCTCTTAACGGTGCACACTACACCCCGTGGACATTCCCCGCGCCTCATCCACTTCCCTCCCTCCAGCTGGCATGCCGTTCCTTGAGCAAGCAACGTTCAGCCATTCAGTCAACAATCTGCTATCACTAGAAAAAGGGTTTTGCCCCACTTTCCTTTCCATTGGTCCTCCTTTGCGTGTTACGGGTAGAATTTGGCTTCGACTCTCGGACTCGGAGCCACTTCATTCCTTTCTCCTCACTGCACGATGTCCCTAAGAAACTTAAAACTGTAGGAGCTCTTTATGTGGCTGGTTTATTTTGTCCTTGTGTGTACAACGAAAACAAAGACCTTCTTCTTCTTCCTCTCTCTCTCTCTCTCTCTCTCTCTCTCTCTATTTTTACCTTTCTCGGTTCTTTGCTGCCCTTGTCGCATGCTGCCGAGTGAGCAAGGTGCCCGAGCGGAAACGGAACTGTGCCGTTTGGCTGTGAAGAATCATCACGGCAGCATAACAATAACAACGGCAACAAAAAAAGTAACCTAAAAGTAAGAAGGCAGTAAAAGTAAGCGAGTGGAGCGAAAACAAAGACATCTTTACTTTTTCCACTTCCTTGGGGACATTAGCAGACTGGCGAGAACGCAAACTAGGCGTCTCCACCAGCAGTGCGCCGTAATCGTTCAGCAACAGTTACGGTTTGACGTACAGGGCAGTTTTTGGGTCTGTCGTATGCGATTCGCGCCTAAGAAATGCGTTATTTCCAGTGCTATCGGCGCATTGGATGAAAACCACAAACTTACCACTAATTCCAAAGCACACCGCACCGCTTGCTGCTGGTAAACGGTGACGTGATAGGCATCGAATCGTACGAGAGCACTGATTTACAGTTTTGCCTGTTTTTTTGAATACGGGAGAATGAAGGATCATGTGAATTTCACAATCGAATCGAATTTAAAATATAAACATGAAATTAAATATTCATATTATAAGTAAAAGTATGTACTTGGCAAAACGCATATAGATATCGGAAATTATTCATTTGGCAACGTGTTTTCTAATACTGTCGCAGCAGTCCCATCACTTTATTGATATGCTGCGTTGGTTGTCCGTTGATATGTGGTAACCAGCTTCCTTGCCACAAATAATCAGTCCTTTCGGATCTACTGAAGAACAGTGACCATTTCCAAAGCTCAATGGTGCACTCATTGATGTATCAATTGCACATAGCATACCCCAAACTTGTTTGGGGGTTTCTTGGGGGTTTCCCGGATACCTACACCAGCTGATAGGATTGCAATCGATTGAATCTTTTCGGGTGTTGTTTATGCACCGAACTCCGATGGCATAGTGAACAAATGAGCAAAGAGAAGCAATTGGGGGTTGTGATCTCCCTTTATCCAGCAAGTGATGATGATCTCCTGGGGGAGTGCCAGAGAATTGAAGCATCAACAAAGCTGCTACAGAAAGTTTTATTACCGAAGGCTCCGAACCAGCCGTAGTTGAACTGTCCTGGGTTACCAGAACTCGGGTGCGTTTATCTGGAGTGGAAGAAATCTAAGCTGGAGGGAATTTTCCGAGGCAAAGCCGCTATCTATAATCGGATAAACATATGATGAAGGGAATAATAAATCGATATGGACGACATTTTCCTTCGTAGTAGAGTGGGTCATTCTAGGCTTGTTTAGAAAGCAGTAGTAGTTTCGTCACCAAAGTCGATCGAGTCTAAACTCCTGGCACCATGAATAAGTTTCGGCCTCATTATAACAAATGGTGGACGAACGACAACAGCTGGGAAGGACTGTAGTTTCACATGCTGCACGGGCATGGGAAGACATCTAAACTGCGGATGCTAGCTCTGTGGTTGAGCAAGTTTCACCGAAACAAAACTTTTGTCACCCGGAACATGTGCGTTATGCATTGAATTTCAATTTTCCCAAAAGCACGTCGATGGAACATTTTGCCGGAGCTGTTTTGTTGTTGCAGTGACATTTGACCACAAGGCTTGTGTTCCAGTGGCGAAAGAACCGCTTGGATAAATAATTTCGCAACAGGGTCACGTTTCAGGGCAGGCAGGCGAGACCAGTCAGTAAGGTTTGTGGGATCAGCTTAAGGAAGATCATCTGCGGTACATGATACCCTAGCTGCGGTGGGATGGCTGGGATGTTCGAAAGCCATTCTTTCGTTGTGTTTAATTACGTTCCAGTAGCACTGTCGCGTTGAAGAGTACGCACTCGTCCTGTACGAAGGCTCTGTCGGAAGATATAGCAGGATGCTATTAGCACCGTGTTAGAATGTGTTTATTTGCTTATCTTGACATTTGAGGGTAGTTTAAAATGTTTGGGGCAAGAAGGGGGGGGGGGGGGCAAGGGTAGGTTCTGCACGAACTGAATACAATTTCGTCGGCACAGGGTACGGCTAACATTAAGGAGGTTACCGTATAACCTTTGTGCTTATGAACTTATTTCGATATGACGGGAACATTGGTTACTTTCGATGTTGCAGGTTACGGAACAGGAACAAATCGAATGACAGGATGAAGGTGTCGTTGTACATTATTTTAATCTCCATCCTGCTCAGCAAGCATTATGCGCTATCACACATGATCCGAGTAAGTTCGATTCATTTGCTACTTTGGTTTTGCACGTATGGTAATATGGTAATTTTTTGTGGGTTCATCATTTCCACAGAAACGTCAGCTTTTCCGGGAACAAGTTCTGCCTCACGCAGGAGGCAAAATACCGGATTCGGCTTTCTTGACCGACCGCTTGGCCCTGAACCGACTGCAGAAGGACGGAATCGCCGTGCCGGACGGGGTCCTGCTGGAACAGCGTCAGTTTCAGGTGTTCCCGCATCAGCATCGTACGGCGAGACCAACGTTCCGAGTGGTACACACGCCCGACGGGCGGTACACCTCGCCGGAGGGCGAGTACAGCCATAACACGCTGGCGACCGTCGAGACGACGTATTTGATTCCGCACTCCGGTGATAAATTGCTGCTGCATGATCATGCCCATCATAGTCCACCTAGTTACGCCATTCCAAAGGCACCTGCTCTGAAAGAGCTGCGTGTTCCAAACTACGCGGTGTTCAATTTCGATTACAAAAAGAAGAAACCTTACCCTGGTGGCCTGAATCCACTGCCGGTACGCTCCACGCAGCCATTGGCCACGTTCAACCACCATCCGCTGACGCTGGAAGGACCGTGGCCCCAGAGATTACCTCAAGATTTTGTTAGCTACCATGCAGGTGAGTTGGTATAGCGGATTGCATACTTTCAGGCTTCCTTCTAAATGCAATTCAATTCGATTGTTGCAGCTGTAGGTAATGGTATGAATTACCCCAAAGCTCATACGTACGGTAGTGGTACGGTTGGTGAAAACGGAGGGACCGGAGCAGTAGGAGGTGGCTGGAGCATTGGTTGGGCTCCTTCTACCGGAGGTGTTTCGGGCGACTCATTTGCCGCGGTAAGTTGCTCCGACAATAGGCGCCCGGCGTTAAAATCTGTGCCGCCTCGTTAGGCCCAACAGTTTCCGCGAAGTATTCACGAATCGTAACATTCAATTATTCTGTCAATGTTTGCTTCCGTAGAAACCGTTTGGCCGTTTCGAGGACTACTTTAGCCAGCTGGACGAGAAGCAGCGTTTCTATCGAAACATTGCCGAGGGACCGAAGCCGAGCGCTATTTTGCAGCGTGATCGTGAACGCGTCCATTCACTTCGCCATCTAGCTTAAAATTGACTTTCTGAATATACCACTTTCCGTGGAGCGCTAGCGCGTCGCCCCCCATCCCTGGTATCCCCGGCTTCACACATCAGGAAGTATTGGGTGATTCGCAGTGCTGGCCGGCAGAGGAAGTTTTCATAACACTCACACATTTCACCGTACATTAGACATAAGAACGACAGGATGAAAGCCCATTTATAGAGCCTTTGGCTCGACCTGCAATGACCGATGGTGAGATTAATAGAGTGATTGACGGGATCAAGCGCTATAGTACCGATTGGGCTGGGAGTATACAAACGCGTTAGATCGATGAAAGGTTGATCCTTTCAGCAACTAGGCAATAAGCACAAAGAACGCTTTCTCCTCTCGGAGGTTATGATTAGATAAGTGACCATGAAGAAAAAAGAAATAAAAATTACAAGCACACCTAACGTGGAGAAAAGTCGTAGACGGAAGAGAAAAATTAGCGAAAGTTTAACTGAGGGTGGTGTGGACAATGACACCAGCGTATTTGACGCTAGCCATGAGGGTTGGGAAGAGAGCAATCAGCATGAATATCACCATCAGGGGAAATTAATGCTTTCTTCCATTTGGTTTTCTCCCTTTCTACTAAAAGTATTCATAGTAACTATTGACATAGTTCCAGCAGGAATGAGTGTTACATTTCCTTTTTTTTTAGCTTTGATAACTCAATTTTCCATAACCGTTTCCAGCCAGCCTGCAGGAAGACGCTTGATGGATGAATTGAATAAGAAAGATGGTCGAGGTGAAAACTCGAGGATGTACAATATAATTGATCCTTTTTTCCTAGTTTGGACTGACGACCCTTTAGAACTGAACATTCTTTGAAGGTATAACAAAAATATCGCTATTGCCATAATTTAAACGGAGAATTCTTCCGTTTAATGCTGCGAAGACATACCCCTAATAATATAAACGTAATGTGATTCACATGGTCGTTGCGTAAGATGAAGCCTGTTAAGTATAGTGTCGTTTATTCGTTGTTCTTTTCCAGCATCTTCGTGGCACCTTATTCATCGTCTCGGTACACACATAAGTCACTCTCGGTCGTGTGTGATAACATGCGTACGATAAACGGCTGGCCGATAGCGAGAGCTTGCCGGTGTAAATGTCCCAGTACCACGGCTCAGTCCGAGCATTAAGGGGTTTTGACAGCCATATCAGCGTGCAAACAAATGAATAATGTAGAACCTATAAACTCCTCAGCTGGATCGCCGAATAAGTCCTACTCATCCTCATCTGATAAGGGCTTTTCACTTTTCTCGACCCTTTGCTGGTGTTTGTCAGGTTGTCGTTGAGCTCTGCATTTATTATTGATTCATTAGGCCATACGCTTCAGTGCCATGTCGGTGGTAGATAATGAAATCAATTTAGTTTTGTGTTAAATATTCATTGATGTCAAATTGAAATTAACGACTACGTCGTGATACCGGCATCGATTGTTTATCCTCCCGTGTCAAGCAGATAAAAGCATACACTTCGACCCGCCCGATTCGCGTGAATGCACATACACATTTTTAAGTATGAGTTGAATGCGAACCTTTTCACTGGAAAATTCATCCATGGTCCGCTTGAGTTGTGTCCTGAGTGAAAGCGATGAAGAGAAAATGAAAAAGTATGTAGAGAAACGATCCATTTGCAAAGTTAACGCGGGACATCGAATGGAGATAAAGGTAGCCTGGTACCTAGTACCTAGTTTAATTCGGAATTACAGGAGCAGTACATTCAACATTCGGCTGCGATGGAGAAAGTAGTTATAAATTGTTCTGGAGAGTGTCTTCAAACAGACCCTGGACCAACATCATGAGCAATGATGAGCAGCTTCAGCAGGACCATGGTGAAACAACACAGAAATGCAGAGATAGGAAGAGTGGAGTTGTAGAAAGTTCCAAATGAATCAAATGATCAGTCACAATCAAGCAGGTAAAAGCATGGTCAAGTGTCTTTGGCCAGGGCGAAACCGCAAAGCGCCAGGAATAAAAGTTTTCGCTTGTTAAGGGTGGATTTTGAAAAAAAAAAGAGCGAACCGTAATAGCAAGCAAGTTCTGTCTTTCGGGCTCAACGATTCGTAGACTTTCTTCCACGGGAAGATTGACGATTGTTTTCCGTTTCCGTGCACGGGAAGGTGAATTCCCGGAACTGGGGCGAGTTGTAGAAAACTATTCCCAGCAACAATTTATCACCAGTTAATTTTGCTCTCTCCATTTGCTCGACATGAATGTTTGTTTTGCTTTGCGAAAGTGCAATTTGGTGGTGCGACCGCCTGAAAGATGGGCGGATTTGCCGGGGGTATTGAGAGGCAAGATGCGGAATCCGGGTTAATGATGCTGTTGATGGTAACGATGATAAAGCAGCACTCGCAGTTGTAGGCTGCATACTAAACTTCACACAAGCTCTCAGATGAGATGAATGGGATTCGGCTCAAGCAAGTGGTACCGGATAGACAGCGGTTCGGTCTGGCAAATCTGACACGTTGATTGTGAAACGATTGTAATCCTGTACTGGGGCCATCGCTAATGTACGTCCACTTGGTGCATTAGCATATAATTTTCCTTGCTTCCATTATCCTCTTGCCGAGCTTTTGGTTTTCCAATGAGCCATTCGACATATTTATGCGCAGGTTTATCATCATTAAAAACAGATTTAATCATGTTTATTTAATTGTTATGGGAATAATTTATAATTACCCTGATTCGCTAATTAGTCACCCGCGTTCGAAATACGTACTGTTTGGCTCAAAGCTTTTTTTGGTTGTGATGTTGCCGTAGCGTAAATCAGGACGGATTCACTTTCGCAGTTGAAGCATCTCGTGCTGCTTCTTTCCTGTCTCTTGGGTCGCGTATCCGGTTCATAGGAAACCCAAATGACCGACGTTCGATTACCGCACTCTGGTGCTGTTGTTAATGGATGTTTTTCAATTTTCATTGCTTTTGATCTTTTTGAAATCTTACCATTTTTGCATTGCATGCACGGGAAAAGCTGCTTTCTGTGTGGTTGCATGAAGTCAGTTTTTTTTTGTTAATTCGCAGGCAGTAAAGTCCATTTGATGTGTCCTAGAACATCACAACCTGATCAAGAGATGGTAGACACGTAGAGCCGGCACGGGTAA
>JAOEFI010000003.1:1218215-1241502 GCA_034621735.1 Anopheles plumbeus | reverse complement strand
ACGCTGGAGCTTTTGTAGAATCACTTCGAAACTCATCAAGTAAAGCATTTAATAGAAGTAGTGCCACACAACATCCGCTCTGACATATAATATTCTTCATATGCGAACTCTCATTATTTTTCTCATAGTTTGTGGAAGTGTTTGTCAATCGAAATCCTATTTGCCGATGATGTTTGTTTGTATTGCTGCTCTGCTTCTAACTTGTGACATTGGTGCTACTGAAATAAATATTATGATGCACCAAAAAGATAGCATTTTGTTTTGATTATTTTTGAAATCTTCGAAGCGCCCTGTTCGTTTCTATGTTCGGAGTCAACTATCATCTGGCCGACTGCGAAAACAGGGATGTAAAGCATTACACTTTACAGAAGTCTCCAATTCCTCCGAAAGAAGCTTGCATGAAAATGTGAACTTTCATTTATATAAATGTTCTGGTTTTTCAATAGAGCTAAAAGGTGAACCGAGGGCTGCTCTGCGAAAATGACTTCGAATGGTATGTGCCATTGGGCAGAGCTGTAAAGCTCACATTTTTATCAGCTCATAAAAACGGTAGAAAAAACTGTGTTCCTTGGCATCAGACGGTTTTCATAGTGATGGGAAAATTACACCTCGCTAAGGCTGATTAAAAAATGAATGACTTCAAGTGTCGGTGGGGTCACTTCGTTGTACAAAATAAAGGTTGTAACTTACGCAGATCGACAAAAAATGTAGCCGGGCAAAATTTCCAAGTTCCCCGCGAAACAGTGGCGCTCTGAACCTTCGGAAGGGTAATTTGAAACAATGCTTACCATTGCCCCGGATGCGAAGGAAGGAAAAATTGATAAATGACAGCCTATCTCTGGCCATTGTGTGTTTCTTTGAATAAATGTGGCCCGAAAAATGTCCTACGTCGTACGTCGTGGCTCTTGGTGTTTTTTTTCTTTATCAACAGTCCATCAGTGAAACTTCGTAGAGCGTCTTTGCATAAACGAAGAAGAATGGATGAAAAGCGAACCCACATTGCGCCACATGTTACTCGTTACGCTTGTCTGTAATTTGACAGATTATCATCGACACTTTGTCGAGGATGTGCTTGACGAGGACGAAGGCACCGACATTAGGTCCATCGTCCAACCATTTTTCGCTTATTTTTCATCATCTGTTTGATGCGCGATGCGGTGCCGTGCTGGTGGGAAACATTTTCTGCAGCATTAGTATCACTGGGAAATCCAATCACCTTGCATGTTGAATTGCGGAACTCGGAGCGTCCTTCAAGTAGAAAAGCGACGGTAGAAGTCGACGGATGCTTGAGCACCAGGCGCCAATATTTTCTCATGATGCCGTGGCACTCTGCAGACACTCGCCATCTACTACTTTTACGGCGTTTCCTCAACCCCGAAGCACGTGTTCGATGATGTCAAAATATTTTCGTTCGTTCCGCATCCATCTCTACCACTGCTCCAGCTTGTGTATGATCTTGAAAGCATGGTTTAAACTGCAAGCTGCTCATCCGTTGAGAAAATGGTGCCTGTCGTTGGAAAACATCTACAACAACCGGCTGCTGCGTACCGACTCTGCCACGTTTTTCTATACGTTCCACGTTTTCCCCGTTACCTACTGTGCGCATTTCACTCGCTAACGATGCCCTCTGGTGTCATTCGCGGCGACTACGTTGTTTATGGGTCACACGATAAAAAGAGTAATAAAATTACACGCAGGCAAGGCGCGGCAGTAGTAATATGGATTTTTTGGTTTAGGTGTCCAGAAAGATGGTACGCGTTCTTTCATCAACCGTCTCTGCTTTTGGTTTCGTCCCATAAGCGGAGAGAGCCATATTCCTGTTAGTTCCGGGCCCTTGTTCAAGCTGCTTTGGATGCTGCTCAAGATGCTCCGTGAAAAATTCGCTAGGAACAGATATGTGTGTTAAACTATTTATGAACGTTACCAATCCTCCCTCCTTTCATCCAAATATCTTCAAGGATTCGTGTGAAATGTTTCTATCGATTATCGATTAACGCATAAGGTGACGGATTTGCCGACAGTTTTCTATAATGGCTTTGCTTTTTCCAAAAATTGCCACCTTGAAAGAAGCATGTTGCTATCGGTCGACGTTGTATTTGCCGTAGGCTTCGTATTGGAAGCTATCCTGATAAATTCTGCTCCCTCGCATAGGTGATCCGGTGTTAGCTCTTCCCAAATGTGACCTCGGGCACGGTAGCCACCGCATGAGCGAGCCGTTCAACGAACCGAAAACGACATTTGGTAGCGTATCGAATAGACCTTTTTTCCCTGGAAACTGTTAACGCGATGCATCAGAGTAGCCGCAGGGTCGGTTCTTTAAAGGCTCTCGGTCGAGTGCAGCTTTGGTTTAGGAATTTTCACTTTGCTCCACCATCATAATGAAATAGCTGCCAAATCATAGCTCATTAAAAATCATTGGGAAATTTGAGTCAAAACTACAAAAAAAATAAACGGGACTCTAGGGTTTCTGGCCATCGTGCTCCGATTGCAATCAGCTTCGTGGAAAACCACCGTCCCATAGCAGTAGCTTTCGTCCCACCTTTCGAACGATGTTGGACTGTGCCCTTGGTTTCAGTTTATTAACGTGTCGTGGTCCTAGATTGCTGAGCGACTGAGTAATAACTTTCATTTATGCTCCATTCTCTAATCTCCAGCGGGTAGGCAACAATTAATTCGGGTCCGTGCAATTTTTCGCTACTATTTTCCATGCTGCTTTGCTTGCGTACGGCGAACACTGGCGTTGAGAGGAGAAAAACCACGATAAAACAAACCACTCGATGGTCGATGGGAAGAACGAAAGTACAGTTCTTTTTTTACTTTCGCCCCCGCTGCGGCCGAAATTCACTCTCCAAGACTCCCTTGAGGTTCGACTTCAAGGAGAAGCTTTCAAACCCGCAGCTCGATGGGCAACTGGCGAAGACAGCTCATGGTACTAAAAAGCACCGACCGCGGGGCCGTTCCTCATGGGAAAACTGAAATCCTCCGCCCGCTGTCCTCAACTGTACTTCGAGTTTTATTTTCTACCGCGTCCTCGAGTAGGTATATTCGCTTTGTGCGGGCGCCATTGTAAGTTTTGTTGATTATCTTGAGAATCTCGAGTGGAAAACGTCGTCACTTCCTCCAGCCACGGCGCCGTCAATTGCACCGTGCAAGTGATCCTAGCTCATCCCAGCACTGACTGCCAGCGATCCTCGCCGCAAAGGAGCCGGACGACAGCAGCGAGTTATAGGAGTTTTGTGAAATAGTTGCAACTTTAAATTGCGCCACTCCATTCCAATTCAGGTTTGGCGTGCCATGGCGTTAAGTTTTCCCCCCGCATCCCAACTCTCCAGCGTCTCGGAGCTGAAACGCTGCCGCCGGGAAATCCGTCCGCTACAATTTCGTACATTTTAGCGCGTTCCTGCCGAATCCTTAGTTTCTAGCAGGCCTGCTGAGGGCTTGTTTTATTGCCCTTGCCATTTTCGCGTACGATCAGCGAGGTGGAAAACCTCGCTGGGATATTGCTCCACAGTTCACCTCTCTTGGCCGCGCACACATACCGCAGTGTGCTCTTGAGAATTGTAGGAAAGTTTTCGAATGACTACGGCTGTACCTCAATTTGGCAAAAAGGGGATGCACTTACTTTGAACGATTTTGCACAGGAATCGGATCGGATCGAGTCACACAAGTGATTCCACGTTCCTGACGCCGTCTTGGCGTCACTAGGTGTCGCTGTGATCGAGGTAGTTTTATGATTCTCGTCAGCAGTTCTTGCCGACCCATGTTCCACCGATGGAAAACTCTCATCACACATAAGCACCTTTCCGAGAATGTTTCAGCACACGCAGGATAAATGTGAAAACGGAAAACTTCCACGCGAAGGAAGGAAAAACTGATAATTCACTCGTAAAAATATTTATTGTTTGCATTACTAATGAGAAAAGTTATTATAAATGCATGGCATCTGGCGATGTGTCCGTGCGTCGGGACGGAAGGCGTTTGGTTCACATCGGTGTGAATTATGTCTTGATGCATCTTGCTTTTCTTTGCTTTTATGGAGCAAATGCTTGCAATCTTCACTTTGTTGCCTTCAGTGACAGCGCCTCTAGGACCGCCAGCGATGCATTTCTGCTTGACCAAGAAGCGTCCTATAGTGGAAAAAAAACGCTTATATATTCCAGTATGACACATGAAAGGTAAAAACAAACTCTAGCGATATTGAGTGTTAATCACTGGAATGAGTTATTTAATGTGTGTTTTACCGTGAAGGACTTGAACGACCTCTTCTAAGAAAATTAAATGTCGTAATTCAATCCATTGCAACGAATTTTTCGAGTAATGGTAGATTAACTGGAACACACTATTTCAAGCGTACTTAGTGGCTTTTATTGTGGATCATTTAAATTTCGCCCAAAACTCCCTCTGTGTCCGTTCGTCGCAGGCGGTGCAATGCAATTTCACTTTCGTAATGGGTTTGGAAAATAGATTGCTCAGTCTGTGGTATTTCTCAACAGTGTTTCGGCTAGGTGGACTCTTGCATCGCATCGTTTTGGCTCGGATTCGGCACGGAAGGTCTCGGTATTATTACTACTGGGTGTCACCGGGGATGGAATGTAATATTGCGAATTTCGCCTTTTGCTCGATTTTGCCCGCAGGGCCGCTTGAAGAGTTGAAGGAGCAAAAATCGTCCTTGTTTATCCAACTGCCCTGTCCTTTCCCAACTGTCGCTACTCTGCTCGTTCGTAGAGTGGGTGTCACAACTCTATTTTGCATCGGTGCATTATTTCCTGTGCTCGTACGCGTTGGTTACGCTGGCAAACCCGGAGAACCAGCTCCAAAAACGCTTTCCAAAATGTGCAACGTGCCACGGAAGCGCCAGAGCAAATCATATTACCCGTAAATCGCGTGGAGGAAAATGAGGAGGGACTTTGCTATCACCAGTTTTATCACTTTCGTGCTGAACAAAAGAACTTCACGTTTTGGAGACCGGTAGCACCCAGTCTACTTCGGAGAGCGCGGGCGTTGGGGATGTAATTTTATGCAGCAGTCATCATCGCCATCGTCTGGCACCGACATAGTCGGGTTGGGTACGGCATGGACCATGTAAAACCTTTATCCGACCATCGACAGAGCGTGCGGGGAATTTAAAAAAAAACTTTGAGTCCCGAAACATAACCAAAAAACTGCCAACGGTGTCTTCATCGTCGCTGGCCATGTCACTGCTGTTCACAGTTCGCAATGCTGATGCTGTTTGTTGTGCTCAAGACGCGGTCTGCATGATGCGAACTAATTTAAAGCGCGCCGGACAGGGCCACCTGCTTGCCCCAAAATAATGGTCATCGGTCGGCGAGTTTGCTGTGGCAAACAAGATTTTATGTGGGCGCTGGTGGCGTCTTCTTTTTTTCATTCCACCAAGAAAATCACCATTAAGCATAGGGGCGACGATTCTGTTCCATCATCCTTCAGTGCCGTTAATCCGAGGGCTCGGGGTTTTATTTTAACACGAGTTTTAGTATATCGTATCTCGTCTCTTGGTCATTTGCACTAGAATTATAATTCGAAGGGGCATCAGGGTGTAACGGAAAACCTCGCTACTCTAAAAATATACCTTTAACAGTAAATTATTATTCTACAAACTGAATTATAATGTGTGAGAATTTGAAAAGTAATTAACAGAATGAGGATTAAACAAGCTTTGACATGTTCTTACCCTTCGTACTGGCGGTGAGAACTTCCAAAGGATTGTTTTCTTTTTCTTTGTTGAATCATTGTGTAGATTTTATCACATGTATGTGTATTGTGGCAGCTTATGTTATGCTTGGAGTTGAGTCATTTTACAAGACATTCAAATTTGTGCTATCGCAATTTTTGTCACTTGACAATACATATCAACTTGTGTTTTCAGCTACGCATCGATCGTTCTAAAACAATCGACCAAGCTTGTCTAATGTTTGAATGCGCCAGATATTTTATTTCCGATATACGTGCATCTTGCTGCGAGATGGTTGCAATGCTAGCTTCCCGGCTTTTCAGAGAGCACCACTAGCACCAGAATCGCGTCGGGTGTATGACGATTGTAAAAGTTTTCCGATCCACATTTCACCCAGCGACCCCTACGCTGGGCGAGAAAAATCAAATGGAAAACTTGGGGATCGATCCCGATTTGGGAAGTGCTTAAGCGTTTGCTTTACCGGAATAAAAAAAGCGTAGCATGTGGGAAAGTTTATATTTTTTTACGATATTTTACGAACCCGGAAGCGTCTTGGATTGTGTGTATGATTTTTTATCGGTGCCATCCGGCGTGCCCATTCCCCATTGGAGTAGCTTTGGAGTGAGCTGTGGGAGTGAGACGGACCTCCATCGCAATTGCTAGTCCGAGATTCCTCCATTGGAAATCCATAAAAAACAAGAAACACAAAGGAACCGAGTGGGAAAGAGTTGTAAAACTTTGTATTCGGTGCTGCCTCGTTATGACCGGTACGTTTCCTTTTCCCATGTTGCTTTTGGGTGAAGCTGTACAACGTTGGGGAACGGAATGGAAATTTTAACAATTCCGTTGACAATGGGCCGACCCGTTCTTACTGTTACTGGAGTCAAAGAATGGAAGAGGGCGAAGCACCGGGCAGATTGTGTGGAAAATCATAAGAAAACTTTTTTCATTAATATCGATTTTCATTACTGTTTGCTACGGGTTCGGCGTTTTCGAAAGTTGCTGCTCGGGCGTTTGAGTGAGCTCTAATTCTGTGGTCCACGAGTCAGATCCTCTGGATTCAGTCGGTTGATTGTCCTTTCCGGGTATGTTTTTTTGTTAGTCCGAGGGATGCTTCAATAGAACGATGGTTCGGGCAAGGGGTGCTAGGAACGATAAAGTTTTGTGTTGGTTATAATATTTTTTCCGTCCTTTCCTGTTTGTCATTGGGGTGGAAAAAATGGCTGCAATGTGGTGCCAGGGAAAATTATACTGCAGAAAATTCTTTCGGTTGGTTCATTGATTTTACACTTCCTCGCGATTGTTTTTCTTTAAACTAAGGCTTCACTGGATCTCGCCAATGTTCGGAATGGAAGTCCAAACGATGAAGAAACATTTCCATGGGAAAAAAATAAATCATCAATCGATCAATCGTATTCCGCTACACATAATCGACTAACGTGACGCAGTGCCGCGAACCTTAGAGCTTGAAATGCCATCTTGAGTTTTGATGTAGTACCTTGAATAATCACGCAGGTGTTTGTTGTTTTATGAAAGTGTGGTTTTTCTGTGATACCGTATCTACCGTGAACCCCTCTTACAGATTTTATAAGATAAATGGAATTTTCATTGCTTTCTATCTTACTAGGATGGATCCTAGAAAAAGAATGCAAAGTTTTTCTTTCTTATTGAACAGAGTAATGTAAAGAGTGTGTAGTAGGGTTCCATTTTAATGTCTCCCTTTCTGCGCGTTCGGTTCAATCTGTGTCAACTACGGTTGACCGTATTTTGTGACCGGAAAAAGGCCGCGCCGAAGGACGCACAAATTAAATAAAGTTGGCTTTTTACTTAAAGGATCCATTGTTGGTAGCACAACATTTGACGCCATTCAGCTGTTGCGCTTAATTTGGGCCCAATTATACCCCCTAGAATGGCGTAAGGAAGGCGAATGGTGAAATTAAATGGCGATTTTAATAGTTCCATTCAAGCATCGGTTGTAAATTTGGATACTTTACCGTCTGATGGTGGTGTAAACGATCCAAATTTATCGACTGATAATGGTTCGGAGAGGTGGCGCGTTTCAAATGTGAAATTCCATGTAAAATAACATGATTTCTATTAACGGTGTTACACTCGAACGTTTCCAGCGAGGTTTCGAAGAATTTGAAATATTTACTTTGGTTTATGGTGAGGGTGGATGATTTATCAAACATAAATGTGCTGATGTGGAATTTTTATCTAAGTGGTAAAAATATTCATAAATCATGATACAATGCCATAATAAATGGTCATAGACATACTACTTTTGTAGTGATTTTTCCATAAGTCCGTTGTATTGCCGTTTGCATCCCTCATCGACTATCCTCATTATTGCATTCTGATTGTTGCATTGGGTGTAAATGGGATGAAAACATGTCGATTGTCTGATATTTCCTTCATTTTTGTTTTCGTGGCTTATGCTCATATGGGTTGAGAAGGAGAGCACTGATTCAGGTATGAAATTCAAGTGAGCATAACTATGAGTATGTTTTGAGTTATGCAAATTGGAGAAGACAATACAACAGGAGAATGAAAATCAGAACAGGTTATTTGGGTCAGTTATTTTTCCTTTGGGTTTGCTTTGCCCAATAGAAATGCCACGCACATGGCAATGGTTTTTCCTGGTGGAAAGTTATTTGCGCCATCCGGTGCCCCTATTTGATTCGAAATCGTCATCATCCAATTGAAGGGACGCATTTACCGCCAGCCATTGAAATAAAACCAAGTGACTGGAAAAATGGACATAGCCCCAATAAAATAGTACTAAATGGACTGGTTCGAGCCATTCGCGGATCGACATTCGACGTTGGAAATGGTGAAAGAACTTGGCCTAAAATGCTTTCCTCATCGCCTTTTTCCATCAACTTCCAGGAGGCCACTTTGTGTAGTAAAATCATAATCGACGTAATAAAAAATTTCGTACGTTTCACCCACGCAGAGGTAAAGTGAACCGACGTGGAAAGATTGATTGATATGCATCGGTCGAGCTGATTGTGTGTTTCGAATAAAAATTTCTGGAAAAGTTTCAATTCCCAGCGTGTGTGTTTCGGAGCAGTGTTCTTTCTGTATAGCAAACATTTATCGAAGAACAATATATACCATACAGTATTTTGTTCAACACCAGGCATGGAAAATATTATACATTATATTTATCTTTTGTGAAAGTTTCTTTTGTCGCACGAAGTGCATATAGTAAAAGTGTGTTTTAAATTCTAGATAAAGTATTTTTAATTTGTGAACAGGCGAATAATATACCGTCTGTTATCTCAACACAATGAACACACAACATATTCGCTACCGAACTCAATAGGATTTGGCTGAACTAGTTTGCAATTTTTGCCACACCATACAACTATGTTTGCAACCAACGCACGAAAGAATAAGTCCACAGATCGCAGAGTAACTGGAGTTACTTCACCACGAACGAATGACTCCCGGTGAAGTCAGCAAACTTCCTTCCGCTGCGAGTTGTCGTAACACTTTGTAAAACATTGCCCAGGGAGTTTGAGAAAAGAAGGCAACAAATTGCATGCGTCCTGCGTCCTGTTTCTTGGGGCGAAGGAAGAGGTCGTATTTATTTATTTTTTTCGCTCGGGCAAATTTCAGTCAGTTGGGCTAGAAGAAAAGTTTATTATGATAATCATTTGTAGAAGTGATTAAATTTCCTTCCTCGGATCGTACAGTGAAAAATCGTTCCCCACGGTAAACGATGCTCCAGGTCATTTCTCCCGCTGCTGCTACTGCCTCCTTTGCTGGTCGTGGTTTCATGCCTTTATTCAAATAGTTGGCGAAAATGAGAAACTGCTCGACGTTGCTGCTGGTGGTACTGCTGCTGCTTAACTAAAGCTCTTTCCACTCGTTAGGTTATACCTTCCGGTTCCTTCATCCACTCTCGCCAGACGAAAAGTCGGTTCGTTTTGTTTTCACTGGTATCTATTTTCACTGGTATAAAGCTCATCGTGCACAGTAAGGAAAAGTTGTCTTACCGCTTGCTAACTTTGCGAACTTCGGCAAGACATGATGGAATGTTTTTAGGATGGGCGTGCATGATGGTGTTGTTTCGGACTTTCGAAGCGCTGGCTCAACTCCGTAACCGGTGTGGCGGAGCACTGCCGGAAGTTTGCGTCAACTCAACAGGAACCTCATAAGCAATAATTTGTTACTCTCCGTGTACTCTCAGGCGAAAGCAACCCGGCTCTTCCGATTCTTGGGTGGCCGGTTAGCCCGTTCGGCCATCTCTAGTTCCACCGTTGGTCGGCGGTACTGCATGCCTTCCCGGGTGTCCTCGTCGGAGAAGTTATCGTCGAAGTCGTCGTCTACCTGGTAGGCAAAGTTAGTTCGTCCTCCAGCACCGAGACCACTGTTGTCGGACTGACGTCCGCCGTTGCGGCCACCGTTGCCACTCCGCTTCCTGCCTCCGTTGCCATCGTACCGAGGGGACGGATTGTTGCCCTGATCGTAGTCCGTACCTCCAGGGGATCGTTCCAGCCCTTCCCCCCGTGACCCGGGCGATTGCTGCTGGCTCGGCGGTTCATCCGGATACCATAGGTCGCCGGCCGTATCGTAGGGGTTCTGACCCCGGATGATTGATTTCCGGATCTTTCTCTGTTCCGCCATCGACTTGCGTCGGGTGTCGAGCACGTTGAGGGTCTTGCGACTCAGTGTAAGTCGCCGTCCCAGGTCCAGCTCCCCTTCCTTGTAATAGTTCCGCTTGAAGTTCGCCTCCAGGTTGCTCCAGTCCTGCTTATTTTTGTGTTGGTACAGGATACGGTGGATCGTGTCGCGCCGGCCGATGGCCTTCTGTTCGTCCTCGAGATCTTCCTCGTCCCATTGAGGTTTGGGGCGCTGTAGGCGCCGAGCGATCTCTACTGCGTTCTCCCGCAGCTCCGCGTCCAACGACATGTCCTTGGCCTTCTTCGAGCAGTACCAGTTTAGTTCGGTCGAGGCAAGGATCTGCGAAATCGTCCCGAACCGGTGCATCAGCATCGCGATGAACTGGATCACGAGGATCACACCGAAGAACAGCACGAACACGAGACCGATCGGCTCGAGCTCGAGGTACTCGCGGCGTATCATTATCTCGACGGTGCTCTCGTCGAAGCTGATTTTGTTCTTCACGTTGAACCACCACTCGATGTGAAGCTCTTCCTTTTTTAGCTGCAGCAGAAAGACAACGAGCACGAAGAGCGCATTCGCCATAACGAAGGCAAAAACGGCCAGATCGCGCAGGGTCTTGAGCTGGGACTGCATCTCTTCTTTTTGCTTCGCGGACAGATCGAGCGGTTTGAGATACTTTTCGATCAGCTCGATCCAAAACTGTTCCTCGGTGGCGGATATTGTCTCGGTGTCTCCATTTTTCAGGTCCACATCGTACAGCCAATCCGGGAGGTAGTTGATCTGCTTCTCGGGCTACGTGGGAAATGAAAAGCAAACATAAAAAACGATGATTGTTATCATCCAGGGAATGAGGGGAGCCGGCGTTATCTGTGCGTACCTCTTCGAGGGAATCATTTTTCACCGTCTGGATTGGCGAGGCAGCCCCGGAGGTGGAGGGTGGCGAAGGTGGTCCCCGTCCTTCGAGACTACCGATGTCGTCATCTTCGTCGTCTGATCTCATTACGCTGACGCTGCCGGTTAATTTCCTGAAAAAATAAATACCATCCCTCTTCGGAGTGAGATTCAGAACGTGAAGCGGGGTGTTTGAACTTCACTGGCAGATGGGAAAGGGCTGCAGAGGCCAGGCGATACGAAGGGCGATTTAAAGAAGAGGAAAAATTGGAATTCGAGGAAGGTTGATGCGCTTCGGGAAGCATGGAACAAGGCTTCCCATGGTGCATGACGACGAGTGGAAAGGGCACCGTGGACGAACAGGGAAAACTTGAGCAAAACACGAAGTGTTTAGTATCATGTTCGAGCGCCAATGGGTTCCGCCCTCTTTTTCGAGTGTCTACGTAGAGAGACACGGAACGGATGAGTTTTTCAAACACTTAGCAAAACGGCAGGAGCAACCGCTTCGAGTTCCAGCCGGTTCCAGTGGTTGCGCTGTAATATATTGGGAGGGCAGCGACAACGCAGATACAGGAAAGAAGCCTGGAAGGATATCCGCCTAGTGATAAACGGAACGGCAACGACCGTGCGTCGTGTTTAGTGATGCGCGACAACACGGGAATTGCATTTAGCGGTTTTTCCTTCGCATCCTTTCCGCTGCTTTCTGGCTTCCCCTAAGCAGGGGTTGTTTAGGCTTTTGGTGTAAGAAGATTAAAATGTAACAAGGTGCTGGGTGAAGGCGGTGAGGGTGGGAACTACTTCAAATTAATGTGCAAAATTGTAAACGTGAGCTCAAAAACCATCACGGACCGCTTATTTCGTCCACACTTGTAAGGCTTCCAGACAACCCCCAGGGTTTCCGTTCGCGAAAGAATGCAGGGTACAGCTTCAGTAGGGGTTGCAAACGAGCGTGCAGCCGTGGTGCATTGGATAACATTATTTCCACTGGATCACAAAATTCTCTAGATGCTGTTTTCCCCTAACGATTGCAGGTATGATGCAATACAACGCCGTGCACAAATATGCGCTCTTGCCCCTATTACCACTCTTATCCCCAATAAAAAAAATGCAAAGTGAATAAGGAATTTTATGAGCCGAGACTAGGGAATGAGGTGATGTACGCTATGATATAGAAATTGTGTTTTAATTTAATTGAACCCCGTTTCCCGCTCAGTGAACGGCGATGTAATAACAACGACAACGACGCGAACAGCATGTTTGTGGGGAGGTATTTCTACTTGGTGCGGCCATGTGGTTCGTCTCGCGTACTTACATTTCGAGTGCCTTCATTTTTACACTGATGTCACCAAGCGATGCGGCAATTTGAGCGATCTGTTCCTTCTCGACGCTGGGTTTGGGGTGTGTGCAGAGTAGACAGCGGAAGAGACCGTTGATAGAGATGTCGATCGATCCGTCCTCTTCTTTGTCGGGTGAGCGCAAGTACCCGAGCAGTTTCTGCATCTTGCCTTGGGGTGCCGTCGGGGGTGGAGCTTTCTTGGATGCATCCACGGGATTTTCGCGGGTCCCCCAGGATACGTCGTTCATGTTGAACACGGAGTAGATGACGAGCAGCATGTACATCGAGGGGATGGTGATGTAGTAGACCAGACCGGCCGGAAGGGCTTCCATTTCCTGGGGGTGCAAAACGCCAGTGATGACGATCTGGAATGCTACCGCCAGAAAGAATACGGACGATGGAGCGAGAATGCCGTCCTCCATAACCTGCACAACGATACCGACCAGCACGGCCATCATCACCAGCGAGTAGATGGCCGAAATAAAGAATGCCGCAATCAGTTGATACTTCTGCTTCATCCAATAGCAAATGGTCATGAACCCGGCCAGTGGGACCCCGTTCCAGAGAAAGGAGGTCCAGATGTCGATACGGAACACGGCCACCAGCGCTCCCACCATCATGAGAAAGATCGTGCCAGGACCAAGGATCGTGCCGAACATCAACATGCACTGGTAAACGATGTACGGCATCGAGATACTGTTGTTGGTCTTGACGACTCGCTTCGCATCGCCCAGCAGGTCGAAGATGTTGGCAATCGTAGACGGGACCCATCGACGGCGTTGGTTGTAGAACTCGTTGAATCCTTCCGGGGCGTGCGTGTAAGCGTCCGAGGCGGCCGAGTACTCGACGCGAAACTTCTGCTTGAGCAACAGCGTGCAGAGCCATCGGTCTTCTCCCTGATCGTACTGTACGTAGTGGCGCGCCTGATCCGACTTCGTAGTGTATTTTTTCATGACGGAGTTCTCCATTAGGGCGCGTCCGCGGAACAGCGAAAAGCATCCGGGCGAGCACAGCACGCATCCGATCACGTGCTCGGTAGCCTTCTGTAGCCAATGGCCTATCGCATACTCGAATACCTGATACCACACCATGGGCCCCGTGCCGACCGGGTGGATGCGTCCGCAGGCAGCTCCCAGGTCCGGATCAACTTTCATTCGGCCTACGAGAAGCGAAACTGCGTTCGGCTGGAAATCGATATCTCCGTCCAACGCAAGCAGGTACGTGTTTTGGGCGATGACCATCTTTCGCTCCGGCGAAGTATTAAGCTGCATGATTCTATACCCGAGCAAATAGTACATGTACATCACCTGCGACCAACGCTTTTTGTGACGTATCTTGTTCTTGTCCTTTAGGTGGGTAACCATCTTCGTTCGCCCGGGGAACGTCCAGATAAGGCGGCCACCGTAAGGAGTGACAATTTTGGTCGGTGGGTAAATGCGCATCTGGGTTTTGTAGACCTCTAGGGCCGCTTCCTCGATAGTGTAGATGAGCGTCTTCACATAAGCGTTCAACGGCGATGCATCGGCACTTTCACACTTTGACTTGTCGTTCACAAATGCGTCGTCGAAGAATATGTGTGCTGTAAGGGATAAACGGCAAACGTTTTCAAATCTGTACCAACCGAAAATGGGTTCGTCACCGACTTTCAAGATCATAGTAGTCCGGATCAATGTCGTCCTTGTTGGCTTGGATGTGCTTCATGGCCATACGACGAGCACACTGATCTTCGTCCAGTCGAAGAATGGACTTCAAGAACTCCATCAGTTCTTCTTTGTTTTCGTGCCACATTGTCGCACAGATAAAGATCTGCGGGATGCGATCATACGGCTTGATCCTATCGTCTTTCCCTTCGTGTGCCTTGGCATCGATTTCGTTTGCCTTCTCCGTGTCCTTCACTTTCACCATATCCTAAAAGGGAGAGGGAACGTTGAGGGAATGCTATAACCGAAACGTGAGCACTTACAATCTTTTTTACAAAGTCCTCCTGATCTTCCCGGCGGCGGTTCATGGCTACACTCTGGTCGATCAGTAGACTATTGTACATCGGGGTAACGAAAAGCTTCTCCGTGGACGCGTTTCGGTCACTCTTGGCCATCCAAATGTGACGCGTGATCCAGGTCTGCGAGAGCAGCCACAGTAGCCACAGCCAGGAGAACTCGTTCACCACATAGTCGAAGAGGTAGTAGATCGGCGGCATCCGGAAGAAGATGTAATCCGGTAGGATGTTGTCGAAGGCGCAGACATCCGCCTCTCGTAGGCCGCAAAAAACGAGGAGCAGCGTGACCGTAACCGGCACGGTGAGATTGATAGGAAATGCCATCGAAAAGCTTTGGATTTGGATTTTACACGCAAACTTGCTGAAGATGTAGCACAGGTATGAGCACAGAATGTGGGTCACCGTGATCCAGATGATGGCGTTGCTCGTCGGAAATACTTCCTGCATCTCCAGGTCCGACGTAATGGACGATAGGTCGGGGAATTTTTCGTTCAATACGGCTTCCATCTGAGAGCGATCAGGGAGGGATGGAGGGAGCGATAGTTTAAAAATGCTAAAAATGTCTGGATGCTTGTCGAATTCGAAGCCTGGTACCTAGGTGTACGGTACGGTAACGCATGATGGTTCAATTTAATGCCAATTAAACGATATGAATTAATTAATAGAATCGTTTTATTTGTACAGCCAGGTTCTAGCGATTATAGCGAATGCCTGTCAGGACGCGCGGTTATTTTTTGTGTTTAAATTCCATTCGAAGGTACAATTTAAATTGCGGCAAATGTTCAATCCTTTTTTTGGTCCTGTCAGTAAATTCGTCCAGTAAACAAGCAGCTTCAACTCCCAGTGGGCAAATAATTTAATATCGTCCGTTTGGCATGGTGAGGCCAACCAACCAGTCCAGTTTTGACGAGTAATTTCATTCTTTTTGCGGCCGTAAAGTACTTGCACAATCAATTAATATGATTGTCGATCCGCAATGAGAGCATATTGGGAATGCTCTTCGGGGGCGAAACAGGATGGAGCGGTGAAGGAAATAATCACGGCACATCAAATTTAAGTAAAGTTTGCTTCACGCAAAATTATGAAGCACTTTCCATACTTTTATTCTCTCTCAGCATTCGGTGCAACCAGTGTCCACTTCGACGGCGCCTTGATTTGATTCGCGTGCCACGGAAACAAATGTACAGTTGGTATAGCAATTACAGAGGGATTTAATAGGCATTGTTTTTCGAAGGGCACATAAATGGTATTATGAATTCTTTCATGTCGCACATCAAACGTGTGAAATTACAATGCATTTCATATATTGCGTTGGTCATTAAATATTATATGATATATTGAGTTAAACATTCTTTTAATGCTGCAGATGCAATGCGAAATGATATTTTTATATTCAATCAGAATATAATTCATATGTGTCCGCCATTTACCGAACCATTGGCCGAGGCGATTATAACCAATAATTTTTTGTTTAAGAATGTTCATGCCTTATTGAGAATAAAGGTGCTGGAGAAATTTTAAAGCAAAGTTGCTTGTATCCAATTAAGACAAGTTTTATCCGTTAAAAATGTTGCTAGCGATGATCGACTTCCATCTTCATACATGTGTTGGAGCTGAAGCGTTTAAGATTGGATCGCGGTTGAAATTGCAATAGAATGCTCGACAAAAGCTGTTTCTCATACTCTACTGACATATATTCAGTCACCTATTTACAAATTATGTCTGCTGATATTACTTCAGGGGAAATCTCACATTGTACAATTTTATATAATGGCTAGCTGCTTACATGCAAATAAAATAAGATCAAAAAATGAATCATGACAAAAAATCCCGAATGCATGTCTACTAGATACGTATGGCTAATATAATCTACCATCCTTCGTTGTATCAAGAACGAAGCCGGATCACTGTTTCAGAATTAAGGACGATAGTAGCATTAGGATGACTTTCCTAATGTCGAATCAAAATAATCGGATAATGTAACAAAAAAGGCGAAAGTAGAAAAAACGGCTAGAATATTTTTTGTTTCATCCTGTTGGGGTTTTTTTTCGAGTAATCACTGGCTAGGTAATCACTTACTATCTGGCTAGGATCAAAAACGCTCAAGTTAACTAGAAGGTGGCGATGGCGAATGGTTCGTTGTGTGGCGATAATAATTTGCGCAAGAGTGCCCGTACTATGGCTGGAGCAACGTGTGGAAAGATCCGGGGAAGAGATGCAAACGGATGTAGTGCCATAATCCGACGAACATCGATGTAGTCACGGTTTGGCAAAAGGCACCAAAATCTGGACGGATCAAAATCGATTATCACGCCACCACTTGACCAATTTTCCGCAGACGTCGTTGAGATGGCCGTTGTGTTCACGGATGGAGAAAATTTCGCGGTTGGGGCATCTCACATATCCTAAAGTGTTGCAAATAGGAATCCCACTTACCTCGCGCACTGTGATGGTGTGGTTGCCCCAACCGCTGTCAAAAAGTCCGAAGAAATCGGCCATGGACTGTTCCGAGAGGAAAATGGCGGCACCGAGGAAAAGGGCTATCTTGTAGGGCGCAATCAGGAGGTACGTTTGGTAGCGGCAGTCCGTCAACTTCTCGCGTAGCGTAGCCAGCAGAGCAACCGGGCCTACAAAATGAACATGAAGACAGTAATATGTCAAATGCTGTTCGACGGCTTTATTGTAGGTGCATTGAGGAATTACTCACGGAAAACACTTTTCTGTGAAAGGTAGTTCTCCCACCAGTGACAGGACACGAGAAAGATTGCGCCCGGAATAAACCATAGCTCGAACTGATTGTTTAGCAGCGGCCACACGACGTAACCGGTCAGCTGGGCACTGATCGCCAAAAGGTCGAAGAGGTACTTGAACGCCAGCTTCGACTCCTTCGGCGAGCGGGACATCAGGGCAAGAATGGCTGGTACCAGACAGACGCAGTTCGTCAACATCGCTGCCTTGACAACGTCCATGTTCGGATACACGATGAACGCCAGCATAGCCAGCCCGATTACATGGAACCCCTCCATGATGGCGACCGCCGTCAGCTGGCCCCAGGTCGGCCGGGGAATGTTCTTGAAGAAACAGATACGGGCAGCGCGGATTAGTGTGCCGATTTCCGGCACGGCGAAAGAGAACACAATGGCCCACATCCAGGCGACGCGTTGCACGCGGGGAATGTACGCTTCGAACTGCTTGTCGGGCTCTGGAAAAATTTAGTGTCGATTGCAAAATATTTAGGTACAAATAATCACATTGTTGAGCAGCACCTTGAGCATAGCATATCCATGTTTTGCTTTGTTTTTTCATGAGGATTGAACCTCAATTAATTGTGTTAATCGGTGAAATTCGACGCTTTAGAAAATAGTGGATTATTTTACTTTTTATATCAAATGAAGAAAGAGGTCTGGATTTGATTAAAAATATGGTTTTCAACAGTTTCCAATTCCGAGTTGTCGAAGAGACTTTGACCGCAGACCGCAGTTTCCATAAATGTGACATATTTAGCATCTTCGAATCAGGATCAGTATACTCACGGCGGACGTCGCAGAAACGATTCTTGGTTCCATCCTTGATATTGGACACCATGAGCAGGAAGGACATCTTCGCAAAGCAAGCACTGGCCAAGATGACGAGAAACACGAAGATGTAGGTAAACACCTTCAGCCCTTTGATGAAAACGACCAGGTACTCTCGGCTGGCGGCTGAACCGGAGGTCTGCGGTACAGGCGGATCCTGGAACGAGTCCCATAGTTTGTTGTCCTGCTGCACTCTGGAATCGAGAAGAGCATTCCGGTTATGCCGGCTAGTCGGTGTCTAACGACCGGCACGGATCGGCGATTCCGTTCCTCTCGCATCCCTTTCTTGTCGCTTTTTCGCCGATATTGTTAATCAAAACATCAAACACATTTTAATTAGGCCACATCGGTGGTGATAAATTTAATGGCTCCACATGTTAGTATTTTGTCCATTGTGAATGCTGTGCTCGAGAGCGTCTAAGTGTACATACGGGGAGAAGAAGTTCGACGAAGGAAAAGGGGCGAGAATTTGCTGCTGTTTCTCTGCACTCTGCATGGACGTTGAACGTTTGTCCAACCCTGTCTGTAGAAGCACTGATTACGGTAATCATGAACAGTGCAAGAACACCATTACACACACACACAAACACGCACATTTGTGCCGGATGGTTAACCGGAAAGGTGAACCCAATGGCTGCAGCTACAATTAGTCGGGATAGAGAATCATCCTCTTCGCTGGATGACCGCATCGTAAAATTTATGACCCGATTGATTTATGACACCCTGAGCGGGCCAAGGATATTGGTCATTCATTTACAATCCGTTCGCACACACACACACACACGTTTGTGGCAACATCCGCGGCCGCGCAGGAAGTTTCAATCAATCGCGAATGTCCGATGTGTAGATTGTCTTATCAAGGGGATACTTGCGATAGGTCGGCTCAGCTCCTCGTGGCCATGTTTCGGAAGACGATTCCGGCATGCAGAGCTCTCGAGAAGGAAAAGTGTCCCAGGATGGGAAGCCTTGTCTTCCAGGTTACATAGTGCGTACTGCTTCATCGAGCGTACATGAGCAAGAACAAAACAAACAATCCGTGCGTGAAAGTGCGCATGCAAACGCCACACGAAACTAAGTTCGAACAAACTTCGAGGGCTGCGTGAGTACTGGAGTGGAAATGAAAAATCAAATTGATTGATAAGCCTATTGTTGAACTGGATGGCGAAGCGGACGTTGGGAAGGCATCCACTGCTCGATGGAAAATGATTCCGATCAATGCATGTAAAAGCGAAACGATGTTTCTCCTGGCTAGATGTGCTGTAACAAAAGCCCACCAACTTTTACTTCAGATGTTCGGAGGGCTGAGCGGTGTGCGCTTTTGACTTCGTTCACCACCTGTGGTCCCGAAATGAGATATGTTTCACCGAACGCCGAATGGAAGCCAACGAGAAGCCTCAGCCAGTCGACGAGGGTCGTCAATCCGGGTGTAGATTTTTCCTTATTTACTTGCCGCGCGCGGCAGCGTCTCGACGTGCAATTTCGTTTCGTTTTCAGAAGGGGAAGACATTTTGAGAAGGCGTCAAAACACCACATGATGGTAAGTGTTGGGCAAATCCTGCAACTCTCTGGCCTTACTCGATCGCGGAGGTGCGTATGAGTGCGCACCGATGGGCTAATATAAATGGCGATGGTGGCGTCAGAACGGTTTCGAAGCGTCGCCTCCTTATGCCACGTGTTAACGGTGATGCTTTTCCACATCAAAATTCGCTTGATGTATGACGGGTGACGGCTGCGCGTTGTTTTCGTGATTCATTCGCATCCCCCACCAAACTCCCCCTCCCCCTCTCATCCTCCCTTCCCCACCTTCCCCTCTCAGGGGGTACGGTGGAGCGTATGGTAGGTTATGTTACAAATTCGATTTTAAGAATTCCGCAGCTGGGTACAGTGAAGGTCTCAAACGCCGATAGCTTTTGCAGCACCGCAGTAGAAAGCCACTTCCGGTGTAGGTTGTAGTCTCGCTTTTCAACAACAATGTGGCCAAATGGGGTTTCGTTAATGGGGTTCGCGGTACCTTTGTGTATTGTGTGAAGAACCATAGCCTTTTTTCTTGTTTGTAAAAGGAATTTTTCGCAAAACAGGTAAGGCAAGTTGTTATGGGGAAGGTTGAACAATCATTTCAGATGTTACATTATTTCATTATTAGTGTAATGTTTTGCAATTGCGCCAACAATAATAGTAGGCAATTCGTTATTCATGCCAAACTGCTTGGCATGAATAAGATAGTGGAAAAAAAAATTGTTCCACTAAAGCACTGTTAGAATTGGTAGCCGTATCACGGGTTTCTGCAAAAACAACTGTGTTGATCAAGCTGAGTTTATTATTGACAATATTTGAAAACAACAGTTTATTATTTACACCATTTTAACCACTTCAAATTAACACTTAAGTCCGCTGCAACCATTCGATGCGTATGGTCAACAAATTTACTTTCAGTACATCACTTACTAACTAGACTTCTCGAGTACAATTCTGTGAAACAAGCTTGAACAACCCGTTGTACACTTTTCGCTCGATACAACTCCCATCGTGTAGAAGGGTACCAGGTACAAGCTACCGATGTAACACAGCGCAGTCGGGTGTAAAGGAAGGACGCAAAACACGAACAATCACAATCGTACCACTTGAGAGGAAAACGCAACAGGAACATACAACGATCGAACGACACTGCTGCCATCGTTGTCGTTGTTATGGCCCCTGATTACGGGACAGCGTGCAGGCAGACGCATGCTTCCATCATAATTCCATTAAACGAGTACATCACCATCGTCGCCATTTTATTCGCCATTTCTCTTCCCACCCATGGGCCATACCGCGTGCACCTGTTTTCGCAACCGATTTCGGGCCGGAATAATTGAAGGAAAATTCGCTCTCACGAAATATGATCGGATTTTCATAAATCTGAATACATATTCTTTTCCGTGCTTTAGATTTTCCACGCTGCCCTAACCCCCGGTCTACGGTGTGGTCGGTTAGTGGATTCGATTTTTTTTGCGTTCGCTCTGCGTTTTTCTTTAGTAATGATATTTTCATCGTTCCGCCGGAGCGCCCGGGGTGAGTAGCCGAGTAGCGGATGATTGGAGTGCCACAACTTTATCGTTCACCCACCTTCCAATGACGAAGTGGAGCGCGAAAAAACATATTATTAGGAAAATTTCTTATTGAATATTCAATTGAGTCAATTTTTATTAAAACTGAATCATATTTTTTCGCGTCTATCTTTTCTCCCTCCCTTCGTTTCTCCCTCGCTGTCTAGTGGATTTGACAGGCCAGAAGAAAGCCAGATGGAATCCACGTCCCCGGGAGCCTTCTGGTTCATTCTCGCCACGAAGAGAGCTCTGAGGAGACGCAGGGGTCGCACAGGATGGGAGAGTACAAAAGTTTTCTACATTCTACGTACTTTTTGATCATGACCGTTTCCTCGTCGTCCTCATCGGACGACTCGGTGAAGTAGTTCATCGGGGAATTGTTCTTCATCGTTGTGTTTGCACTTTCCGGCTAGTAACGACGGCGCTGTGCTCTTTTTTAATAACGTTCCACTTCTTGCAACCACTATCAGTATAGTAAGATAAATCTCGATGTAGCTCCGGAATGGCGGTTAATCGGGACGCATCGACAAGCACATAACACCTTTTGGTTGAAAGGCTTTCGAACCGACCTTCCGGGAAGGAATGTTAGCTCTGGTCACTTCTCAAACCACGTTTCGCAATCGATCACCAATTCAGTATTCCAATCTTAATTAATATGAGGAATACGCAGCGTTTTCACATACACAAAAAACAATTTTGATTTGCTGTGAAACAGATTCAACCTGGCTGATTGATGGAGAACGACTAACAGCTCGGCAATGTTGCGTCGGTAGATTGTGACGAGGAAATGACCATCGTTCCGATACCTTTTCTCCTATCACTTTGTTAGTTGCTTATCAATTAAATGCACTTTACTTGTTTCCGATGCGATCGCCGACTCGATTCTGGCGGAAGAGGTCTTCTTTCGTTTTATAAAGCACCCTTTCCAGTATACATCAAATGAGAGCCCTGGAAAGGTCTCTGGCTCTGGCCCTGGGTCTCATGGCTTGGGGAAGCACTTGGCGCTTATCAACTTGTTGGAGTTGATTGGTTTCAAAGGTTTGGCCGCCAAGGGCCAAGGGTGCCGATAGGGTGACGAGTGGTAGTAGGGGTTCATAAAGCAAACTCTTTCTCTTCCAGTACGGGCACACCCATACGGGCGTTACAGTGTGGGCCCATAGATATGCCGGTAATAGTTAATCGTACCACTAAACAGTGTTCGGTCGAAATGAGGAAAATGGTGACGTGAAATTCACGCAAATCTACGGAAATTGTTCTTTTGCAGTGCCGGCGGAATATTTGTTGTCGATGAACCTGCTTAGTGCATTTTGAAAACAACATCCTGGGCGTATTCGGACAGTGTAACACCGAAGTTGGTCTGTAGGTTCAAATGCAAATTGGTGATGTATCAGAAGCCACCGAAAGTAAACCCTATAGCTGTGGCCGTAAGCCCGGCTGTGACTTCCTTAAGGGTCGTTCCCCGTTGGTTTACTGCATCCGAGCGACTTCCTATACAGCCGAAGCAATGGCAGGGTAGTAACCAAAGCAAATTTTCATATTAACTAACCAGAAAGTTGGGTCAGACCTGGGTTTGGGACATGGCCTGGAATGAGAAGGTGAGGTTGGAGAAAAGTGATTTTGTGAGAAGAAGCGGCAACGGAATTGGAAGCAGTGGTTCCATATTTACACTTTCCGGAAGAGTATCACAAACAATCATAAAATGTCAATGGAGCGAGTGGGAGATTTGAACAAGCGGTTTGGAAGGGTTGAGGATGAATAATTTTCAGAGACTCTTTTCTTGTTGTTTACGGGGCATAGTAATAGAGAGGATTGGACGGTGGTGTGTGTAATCAAGTGTATGCAAAGTCCCATTTTCCAGTCAATTCCGAAGTAAATTTCTCCGAAAGAAAGTGTTTCCAAAATACTAAATCGTTTAATAATAAAACGTATAACTGATATGTCTTGCTAAAAAACCGTTTTCAAATATTTTGTTCAGACTTTCCAGGTACACAACTGTGTTTCAGGTTATTGACCCACAATTTCCAATTATTTGTTTTTCCCTCTTCGACTTGTTATCCTCGCGAAGACAAACGATAATTC
>JAOEFI010000003.1:1162742-1206910 GCA_034621735.1 Anopheles plumbeus | reverse complement strand
CCCCCCCCCCCCCCCCCCCCCCCCCCCCCCCCCCCCCCCCCCCCCCCCCCCCCCCCCCCCCCCGCACAAATAGCTCCAAAAGCTTGTATTATGCAAATCATGACCACGCCATGAAGCATAACTTTGACTTGGGTGAAGTTACGCGGTGGCAAAATGGGCTGCATTTTCGTTTATATTCATTCAAGAACGCCGCCATATTGAAACGGCTACGTAGCTACCTTAACCCATCCATGCCCGCAGGCAGCGTGGGAAAGGATGAAACGGCACAAGGTGCTGAAAAGTCCGGCAATAAAGATGGATAGGATTTGAACTGCCAGAACGGATTGGAATGGGGCGCCCGGTAAGGCCATAGCACGTCTTGGCGTGACGAAAACGAATTAGCCGTCGGTATTTAGGGTTGCAAGCGGGAAGTTTTGCTTGTGCGATAATGAACGGGTTACTTTTTCATGGAAATCGCGGACACTAGGCACGCGGTTATATCTTATCATTAGGAAAAAAGAACCCTTCGGAACGCTAGCAAAGCCGTAGTGTTCTTTCTTGAAGCTAAAAATTGACTTCCGATTAGTGCAATAAAAGCTGATGTTGTCATTCGGTGGACACTTTGCGACGAGCAAGCCTTCGGTTTGCTTAAGCTGGCATGACGCGATAGTATTGAACATTTTCAGACAGCTGAAAATCAAATCCTTCCCATGATCGGCAAAGTTTTAATCTCTGTTCACAGTAACGATGCCCTAAGCAGCACGTGCACCTAATCGAGGGTCAGATTTGAAAGTTTCCCAGTTCCTATCGACAAGGGCAAGCCCAAGCAGCAAAACAAGCTCATAAAAATTGTTTTAAAATTATGCATCTAACGTGCCCGGGACCGAGAACGTGGAGCACTGGAAGGGCTTAAGGGCTCCAACCAACTATTTCCCATTCTTCGGGATGGTTTTCTGCTTAAGGACCTTTCGGTCATTTCTTTTCGAAATGGCCTAAACTAATACCGATGTCTTCCGGTGTCTCCTCGAACAGATGCAAAGTGTCTTGGTCATTGGGAATCGAATCGAAGGACGGTTCGTTCTCCCAGGGCTCTCTTTGCCCACCGGAATTCTTTGCAAATGTAGTCGATCCGCATGACTGACAAGCGTACATTTGCTCTATTTCAACTATCGACGTCTTCTCGCAGACATTGCAGTCAAATTTTTTAACTTTTGGCACGCTTCCAAGAAGCAATGGATGTCCATTCCATGGCTTTTACCATCGACGCTTTCCGCTGTTGTGCCGCCACCGCTGAAAGCGGCTTCATCGGTTGTGGAGTGCCATATAGGGAAGTGTATTCTCATGATTGCGAAGGGGCCTGATGAAGTCCCGATTGTTGGTCGGAGTTCTTCCTGGTCTCTGCTACTATCGGTGTTCTGTTCGACCAGCGCACTTCGAACTCGATGCGTTTGCTACGAACCCAATGCATTATCCTGAGTGTATCGCTCATCCCCATAATGGGTCGGATGTTTCCATTCCTGCCGCTATCCTTGCTTGGGAACGCTTCATCCCGACCGGGCGGGGTTTCGCATGCAAGGCCAAACATTTTTATGCACACCGCCCTATGGCACCCGTTTGGAATCACCTAAGGCCTGGCGTTGCATGAACCGGATATGCCTTGCAGGCAGGGTATGTGTGTGTGTGCAGATGATGTGAAATTCCGAAGGCGGAGAGAAAAGGATGTTCGAGAGATGAGAACAGGGAAAACTGGGAATAGTTCGAATAATAGACTGTTGGCTAAGATGTTGTAGTTAAAAAAAGTGAAGCGCTACCTTATAACGCTCCTCGGAAAAACACAATTTCTTTGCAGGCCGTTCAAGAAACTGTTTGCTCGTTTCATAAGCTTATCCAAACCATCTGTTTTAATAAATGTCAGAATTTGTGAGACAAATCTTGGAAATCAGTCAACTTGTTCGAAAAATGCATTTTCAATAGCAAACCGCTACTAAATGCATCTCACACTGGACTTGATATTGATGCTGCCTTTTTTGTAGAGCACTGTTCGATTCGCGTTTGAACGAGATCGGGAATCGGCTGAGGTCCAGTTTGCAACCAGCTTTTCGCAACCCAGCTCAGTGGGGTTTCCCGGAAAGCTGCAGGAAGCTTCATATTTTCCATAGCTTTCATCATTATTATCAGTGTGATTGTTTGCCATTGGCACGAGCATCGAGCAGCGAGAGACAGACAGTGACCGTTTGGACCCGATGGCCATGCTAGTCGGTTTGGGAAGTGTTGCGTCTTTCGCGTATAGCATGAGCATAGAAATACGCTATTCTGATCCACGGCACCTCGAGGGGATTTTTTCCCTGGACATGTGGCCTTTGTTTCGCTTCCGAGGGTTCGCCCTCGAGCGCTAGTTGCCACGTCTTTGTTTGCGTCACTTTGTTTGGCAGTGTGGAAAATATGTCGGGAAACGGAAATGGTGCAAAATTGGACCGAGAAAAAGAGCGGAATAGGCGGGGAATTTGACAAAAAAGGAAGTATCAAAACCAGGGAGTACCCGTTTTATGCCAGTCTGGGCCCCGCGGCTGGTGGGAAGGCAACATAGTTTCGCCATTGTTATCGTCATTATTGCAAATGTGCTGAAATTGAATTGCTTGGTGCATGTTTTTTGCTACCGGCTTAGCGGTGCCGCAGAAGATGTTTTCAGCACTGTAGCGCTGGTGCTGACAGTAGTTGCTGGTCGTAGCAAAATCAGGAGTTTCAGTATTTTGGCTGGTACTTTCCAGTGTGATTCAGCATTTGCCGTATGCACTTCGCACTTCCAGTACCTTCGCTTGACTCATTTCGGGAACAATGCGAAACACCCAGCTCCACCTTACTTCTGAAACGAAATCAGTTTTCTCTTAGGAAGATGAGGGCCTTAGAATCGGTTACAGAGGAATCGTAGGAGAAAATTTAATTTTCCAGAAAGCTGGTTTTGAGTGTGAGAGCCGAAAGCTTTTTTGCACTGTCAAATGTGAAAATGCATTCCAAAGTAAGTGTTATTAGTTCTGTGATTTTTCTCTCCCTGTGCCGAAGGAATCCGTCTGGAATCGCGCGTGATAATGAGTTACTTGTAATTACAGTCCATCAAAAGGATTATTTTCAATGCCGGTGTTCGTTTAATTTCATTTGGCGGGAAAACATTAGGAAAGGATAATCCTCGCCAAGGGCAATTTGTTGATTAGTTATACCTACGCATGGCAGAAAATTGAATACGAATGCAATGGAAAATGGTAACTATCGTTTTTGTTATTCCGACCAACCAAATGCTCCTGAACGAACGAGCACTTAGAAAGGGCCGACAACCTTAAAATGCCCTTAATGCATGAATGGGTTTAATCGTGTTACGACCTCTACCGGGTGGCTGGCGATGGCTCGTCAAAAACTGAAACTCTATGTACGTTAGCCAATTGGTTCGGTCAATCAAGTTTTTCTGAGGTCGAGCACCGGTTGGGTCGGTTCGAGGATCTGTTTTGCAACCAAATCAATCCGCAAGTGGAGTGAAAAGATAAGGTAGGCAAATAAACTGGCCGAGGAAAAGTGATTTGAACCATGATGAAACTGGCGCGATTGACCTTTCGCTGCGGTGAATGCGACCCAAAAACATACCATTTAACTGGCAAACACAGTTTTTGAGGAAGCGAGAGTTTTTGAGAAATCATCCGTCCTTGACGTCAAATTTGTGGGCCATGGGTGCCACCGAAAATCCATGTATGTAATTGCCATTAAATTTATCTGCTTAATGACTTCTCGCATGTTGGGATATTTGCTAGTATTGCTGGTTACCACGTAGCGTCAACTTCACAAGAAATAGAACGTAGTGGTGACCGGCGATGTGCTGGATGTAGGACGATTCGTATCGTTCGGACGTTTAGGCAAATATCGTAGTCGAGGCACGATTCTCGTCTTAAGTGAGAAAATAGTCTTTTAATACAACGGTCGCCGACGCTGTTCTGGTGGAGATGAGCGAGCGTGGCGATGGGGTGTCATTCCATAATCCGCTGCTCTATCGTAAGCGCTAGCCAATTCTTACCTTTGCTCGTAGTAAATGGTTTCCGCTTCCTAATGCCCCGTCCGTGTCGTCGTGATGGTTTCGGCGAGGAAAAACACTCACACTCATAAACTTATTTAGACTGTCATAAAGCGAGCTATATTTCATTTTTTATGACCAACCCCAAAACGGGGTTTCGGTTTGGTTTTCGCCTGGATGGAACTGCCGGGCGATGGCGCTGGTCCTTCCGATGGTCAGACATTGTCCGGGACGCCCGGGCCATGGTACGCATCGTTTCCTTCAACACTTTCAGTCCATTGCTTAACACGTTGCTTCGTGCGGCAGGACTGTTTCAGCGAAACGATCAGCAGACCTAGGATCGCCTACGGTGGCTTGGATGGAAGCCCCGGAACCGAGGGATTCCTGGCGTCGGGCACTTGCGTAAGCATGGTCTGCTGTCATCTTGAGAGAGGATTTAGCGCTGGATAAGAAGTTCGATTTAATAGAAATAAAAGCCCGACCAGCTTTATTGTTTTCCCTTCTTGTGGGCGATTCGACTCTAACCACCCTTTTAGTTCCTCTTTGTGGAAGAGATAGAGAAAAGGCGAAGTTGTATTTGATTAAGATTTCTAGTGGAATAAAACGAAATGGTTCCATAAAACCATGGGAGAGAGCGAAGAAAGCTTGCAGAAAGGTCCACGCTTGTTTCTCTCAAGCGTCCTGTTTGTTAAATTGCGCCCAGATATGCGTCTACTGGACGTACTGAGCGGTTTGCTCGGTTGCCTACGTCTGTTCCGTGTACTTCTCCATTCAGTTACAGTAACGAGAGGAAGTGGTTCCACGACCGGCGTGGAACAAACAACGAGCCTGTGGAAAGCCTTTCCTCCGCTTGGTAGATCAAGAAGTCACAGGATATTTTACGCACGGTAGATGGAGATAGGAGCAGGAGTTTCTGAGAAATTGTTTATGACTTTTCCCGTGCAGCGGAAATAGGCACATGATTATGTTAAAAGCTCGATACTCTCGGTACGTTTGCTTCCATTTTTATTACAAGTTCCTTTTTGTTTTGCTTCCCACCCTTTCGCATGGTGTATAAAGAGTTCCGTGAAGAAAGTAGAACAGCAGATTAAGCCATAAAGCAGATCCGATTGTTTCGAAATTTGAGGTGGTTTGGGTCTGATCCACAACAGCTCTCGATGAAGTTTGAATGCAGTTGACATTTGAGCGTTTTTAGAAAGGCTATCTGAACCTGGCGCGAAAGTGATTTGAGGAGTTTCCGTTTATGGCCACTTACATTCGCAGTCTGCAACATGAGGAATGCTCATATGTAGACCACGCTGTAGGGATGCAAAATCAGAACAATTTAGATCTTTAGGTTTTTTTTGGCAGCGTTTAGAGATGTGTTGCAATTTGAACAGAGCTTCTGTGGCTAAGTCGTTTCTTATACCAGCTTTGAGAAACAGCGGAAAGAACAAAACAAAAGCAGAAAAAACGAATAAAAAAAAATGTACCGAGAGTTGCTTTCCGGTAGCCACCAAGGGACGCCCTTTTGAAGACCGTTATCACATAAAAATTATCGTCCTCGAAAAGGAACGTTGGAAATAAAAAGCCATGTTCAAAGACGGCTGGTGACAGAAGTCCGTCGGTTTCGGTAAAACGCCGGGACGGTCATCCGTTTCCAAGAGCCGGAAATTATTTATTGCTGTCGCGCTGATTGAATCTGATGTGCGAATGTGATGCGAATGCGTTATAAACTTTTCATTTTACTTTTCCCGGAATGACCATAAAAACAAGGAATGGTATCCCGAGGCGGCTCCCGTTTCCAACTTCGGCCGTAAGGTGAATCGATGGGGTGCTATTCTGCTTCGCAGATGACGGCGAAGGACACTCCGGGGAAAAGGATTAAAATGGAAAAATAACGACCGAAGGAAGAGCAGCAATAATTTGATGAGTTTGTTTTCCTCTCCCTTCTGGTTGCTAGGCAGGAGCTCAAAGCGTTGCTTAGCATTACATTCAACGGCTTAACAGTCTCACAGAACGGAGTTTGAACGAAGAAGGGGAATAGAAGTATGTAAGCGCGGTCTAAATTCTAGTTTTAGTGTCAGGAAACGTCGGATCATTTGCCTTCTGTGTTGAATCTTTGAGGAGGAAAATGTATATTCAATTCATTGCGGTGTTAATTGACAAAATTTGGGGTTTGAACATACTAGTGTGGAATACATGAATGGTTTCTAACAGCAAAATTCATATAATATGACTGGACAGAAAGTAACGGACAAATTCTTTAGTTCTGAGATGGATTTCAAATTTCATGCGATTCAAAACCATGTAGCTCAAATCTGAATAGTTCCTTAGAAATGACCCGCGTTCAAACATGCCGAGGTGCTGTAGAATTTTCAAGCAGTTCCTTATCATACTTTATCTTTCATCTTTGTTAGTACGTCCTATATTGAATTGATTTTTCAGACTAGATACTGATTTCATTCGGTCGCTCTGGAATGATTTTCGGGCTGAGGTAGCTGCATGTTGTTGCAATCGCCCACCAAAGTTTTGTTCATACTCGCAAGCTATAGTTATGAGCTTATACAGCCTGGGTTGTATTTTTCGCGTTTCCCTGTTCATATGTGAATATGGATGGCAATATTGATGGCATTCGTCGCCGGATAATGCATCGTTTAATTGCAAAGCATGGTCGTAGCAGAAGAAATGATAAGGTATACTCTGAAGGGTGTTTTTTGTAAAGCTTTTTTCCCAAGTGGCAAATGTTTGCTCGTACGTCTACGAAATGTCTTCCTCTCGCTCGTTAGTATTGCTATTCTCCCGCGGAGGGTTCTTCGCGTTCCTAGATAATTTTATTAATTCATAAAATTCATCATCATGACGCAGTGCCATGCCCTCTCACGACACCAAGTCTTTCCATACAGCTCTAGCAGTAACAAATGTCACGTGACAGCGATGGAAAACCCGGATGCTGAACGCTGCACATGTACGTTACGTCTAAAAGTTTCGGGGTTCTGTTTGGAGGTTCTACGCCCAGATGGTTCATTCAGGCAGTTCCCCAGAACGGACAACTTCGGGTTAGTTGACAATCAGCTGCCAGGGCCAAACTATCGAACCAGCTGCTGGCCGCCAGATCGGAAAAGCTGCGCTCTTCGCCGTGGGAGAAAGTATGGCCGAGGCCTTAAGCCCACACAGCTCCGAGTTGTCTGCCAATCTGAGGTATTTCTCATAATGCATTAGAGGAATTTCGGTTTCGCTGTGCAACTCGTAAGTGTGTTTTTTTCATCTACGTTGCTCTGCTTTCGCTGCGCTAGTCGTACGTGTGTCGTTCTCGTGTCTTTTTTGGATTTTCTCGTTTGTTATGATTGTGGGCTTTGCGGTTTGCTAGACAGAAGCCAGAAGCGCTGTCTTCCTCCGTCGGCATTTTCCACCGCGATTTTCACCAGCATCTGGGGATTTTCTCGGATTTTATTTATATATTTTCCCCTCTTATTTGTCATTGTTCTTTTCGCCGGAGCAGCGGTCGGGGAGGTTTGTGTTAGTGTATCAACATCCGGGTCTGCGAGTTGCACCGCTGTACGCCTTGGCGGTTGTTTGGGTGTAATCGGATTTGGGACCGTTCTGCTTCTCGTTTTTGGTTTTGTCTCATCGCGGTTTCTAGAAGAACCCCGATGGGAGAGGCTGGGAATCTCTCTTGTCGCTTGCCATCCTTTTCATACTAGCGGAACGGGATTGCGATGACGAATGCTAATTTTGTATCTTCCAAGAAACGACGGTTGCATCTGCCGCTTGTTCGAATACAGTTGTACGATATAAGGAGCAGATACATGCATGCTCTTTGTAATTGTAAATTCATTGAAATAACTGCAAATGAATTTCTTGTCTCACAACTGTGTATTGCATTGAGCTGAGAATAGTTTAAATCATGTATGCGATTTGATACATAACTCTTCAGACTTCAGATGAATTTAATAAAGTTTTAATGAATCATATGGTTTTCAACTGGGGGATCCGTCATGGTTTTCATTTCACTCCTTTTTTCAATAAAATGTCTTTAAATTTGTGCAACAAGTTGAACGAATATAATTTCTCCAATACAATTCCTTTTTGATACTTGACGTAAGCCCTAAGTTGTTGGTGTCGATGCTATATATTAATGAGCTCAAATCGCGTTCTGAGATGCATAATTGGTTTCCAGTTTCCAATCAGTTCGGACGATGTTGCCTATGGCAGCTGGAGTTGTAGAGGCAGCATAGGAAATTGTTTAGAAATTTTAAGTCCAATTACGCAATCGCTCCGTTCGCATGTTGAAGCAGTAATTAATCTGAGTAACCATAATTTATGACTCTTCTCTTTGTACTAGGTAGGCAACTTGCTCCATTAGCAGTGTCGGCCAAAGCGTTGAACGTAGAACATTTGAATAAAGACTTTCAAAATGTTAGTTGCAGCCGTGTGCCAGAAGCTACTTATGCATTGCGATCAATTAGTGCTGCCTTTGCTATGGACAATGGCCAAACTAGGCTCTTGTTTTCTGGCCATTCGCCACTGGCAACAGAGTTTGTCTACGCAACAAAACAATCTTGCTCGCCCGGCATGGAGTTGGTGGAGCCCGGTGAACTTCTGCGGTCAGCAGTTCGAGGTTGAGCAACATCTTCCTTTATGGGCTGTGCCCGAGTGTGTCGCGGAGGTCGAGGACTAATTATAGAGGCAGAAAATGAATCCGTACACCCGAGTCCCGTGGTCCGGGAGTGGATTTAGTCCTCGGTCAGCCCCGAGCCAGTCGGTGCCGGGCCTTCAAGTTTGCGGAGAAAACTGTATAACAACTACTCAGCAACAAATTAACAAACAACCCGAAACTTTTATCCAAGATTCGCTTCTTCAACCGGGTCGGCGTTCCTGGCCGTTTTCGATGCCTTTGCGCAAATAAAGAGTCAACCGTTGTTTCGGTGCTTTTCGGGCTTTCGGGAAGTTTGCGGGAAGAAATGCGACACGGCAGGCCAGATTTGTAGTTCAAACTCACACCGGCTGTTGTGCCGCTGTGGAGTGGAATGCTTTTCCATTGAGTAAACACAGAAGAAGGTTTCCCATGATTCTCAGGTAGAAAGCTGTACTCGCAGCAGTGGATCCTGGTACAAACTTGTTCGTGGGATTCACTGTGGCCTTTCTCCCTACGCTTCCCACAACAGCAGAAGAAACAGCGAAATTCCTTTGCAACTCTACTTTCCACTTACCTAACTGTGAGGTTAGGGATAACTGTAGGGTGGCGTGGTGGAAGTATACTGCGAAAAGGAAAAATAGAATACTGATCTAAACATTAAACAGTTATGCTCAGGGTTTGAACCTCTCGAACGAGAGATAGAAAATGAAAGAGAGACAAAAAAAAGAGAGAGAGGGAACAAGAGAGAGAAGGAGAAAGAGAAAGATAGAGAGAAAGAGAGAGAAAGAGGGAGAGAAAGAGAAAGAGAAAGAAAGAAAAAGCCAGAAGGAGAAGTCCCGGATAGAAAAACGGGAATCCTACTAGTACGAACATCCTTTATGGAACAGAAGATGGTAAACTTTTAATGCAGTTTAGGGAGAAGAATGCCAAAATGCCGTTAAGCTGCGGTGGAAACAGTCAAGAGCCTAGAGCAGGACAGAGGACAAACATTCGCATACGCATAAACGAAGGGAAAACTTTTGCGCAAAAGTAGGTGGGCCGAAGTGGAGAGTTTATGCGACTGTGGTTGCGTTGCATCTTAGGGAGACACTGGAAGGTTACTGGCAAGAACAAACTCTGCGTTCCAGATGGAAAACTTGCTGCAGCCGCTCAAAATATCCTACTCACACGACTAGTAACTGAAACTATTAAAAGGTTGTGTGGTGATTGTTATGAATCTTTACCAACCTTTGCAGCGATAGTTTATTGGGTCGCGAATATTTCACATTTTTTATCCCATCATTCCATTGCGTCGCCAACCGTAGTAAAAAATTGTGATTATTTTTAATGCAGAACTGATTTCTAGCGATCAAAGGAGGCCACGCTTGGGGTGCTGAATTGGTCTGAAATAATAATAAAAAAAACGCACAAATGAAATACATTACGGACACATATTTTGCCAGCTAGGTAACTTTTTTTTTTGTAAACTCACCAGTAGGGATTTTTAATACTGATTTTGGTCTACGTTCAATAGACTCCCCCGAGGGTGTATTCGGATGAGCAGATGTCCCTTTATTGTGCGACGATCAAGGAATAAACGTGGTGCATCGACGAGTGCATCACGACCGTTCGATCAACGCGGCAATAGTGATAGTTTGTTTCCTTTTATCGAACAATGGCCGCATTTTGAGCAGGAGCAGCCTCTTTTCCGGCTGGTCTACCGAAGCAGGAGGAAGTGGGAATGGGCGCAGCAATTTTTAGACTCGTTCTAAAGGGTTTGTTTGTTTTCAAGCTGCAGGAGCACGTTATTAAACAAGATCCAATATGAACACGTCATCGCCGCCCGGGGGTGCTTGGAGCATTCATTGCTTCGTTTTTTAATTGAATTTTTTCATTCCGCTTCACTCCATGAGCAGCGGTTGTCGGCCAGGGCTTTAGTTGTGACAGGAAAAGGCTGAAAAAATGTGTTATTTTTTGCTTCTGTATCCTGACGGGGTTCATGTTTGATGGGCCCGATGATGAAACGATTTTGGTGTTAGTATTTTGAAGGAACGGTTGTTCAGCAGCGGGTATATTTTCCGCTAACGGTTTGCCTTAGAATTTTGGAAAAACTGTTGGTTTAAGTCTGAAGAGCGTTCGGCGACGAGGGTCGGGTGAATAAAAATGCTCGTGAACTATACGTTAAACGAACGAACAAAGCGAGTGCAGTTACTTCTAACGATTGACGTGTTTTCTCCGATTTGCATTTTACTGCGGTATCGCGAAATGGTGGCACAGTTTTGTTTGATTTAATAAATGTTTCGATAATTTTTTCTGTAGGAGTACGGCATTATACATACAATTATTGAACGGATGAGTCTGGAAAAACGTTTTGGAAGTTTGGAAACTAAACCTATTTTATTGGATATTGTTTAGTTGATGAAAAATGTAGTTTAGAATAAAAATACATACAGCTGCTAGAACAACCTTAAAAAATTCAGTTTAGGTCACGCGACCGTAATGAATTTATTCCTACTTTACGCTACAACCAGTCCGAAACATGGAGTGTATAAACTCCAGGATAAAGTTATAACAGTTCGCATTGTTGGACAAGGTTTTGTGGTACCAGAAACAATTTTCATTGTTAGTGTCTTATTTGCTAGAAGAATGTAGCCGAACACCGCGATCAATGCTGGATGGGTACAAAAATCGAAAAATAGGGAAACATAGTCGTTAAGGACTGTTGTCGACCGGTGAGGATCCTTCATTCTCTCTCTCTCTCTCTCTCTATCGCTCTCTCTTCTCTCTTTCTATCTCTCTCTCTCTTTCTCTTTCTATTTCTCTCTCTCTCTCTCTCTCTCTATCTTTCTCTCTTTCTCTCTCTCTGTCTCTCTCTATCCTATTCTCTTTTTTATCGTTTGTTGCTAGTTGTCCTTTTAAAAGCCGAGAGGAATTTTAATTGCAAATTTAATTTTGACTTTCTCGTTCACTTCTGGTTGGTTCGCGGGGCTTTTCAGCCTCCAGTTTAAATCTCTGCACATTGTGACGTGCGTCGGCAGTGCCCCGAGATTCGAAGCGGATGAAAATGTGCACGTTGTTCCTTAAAAAAATGGCTTTATTATTTTTTCCCGTGGCATTATTTTTTCCTTTTGACCCGGCCCGCCCTTCTTGCTGCTTTTATTTCCAAGTGTTGCGTCCTCTCTAGTTAATGTTTTCGCGGCTAAATGAAAATACGTTGCAAAATTTGCATTTGCAATGAGCAGTGGCTCGATTTCCGGTACGCCCTCTTTGGTTGTGTCCTAGCACTGTCCTGCCACCGTGCTTCTCACCTGGGCTCGTATCCACAATGCGAAGGGCCTCATATTCCGTCGGTCGGGTCTAACGCCTTCAGCCTGACGAACAGAATAGGGTGACTGAAATTAGCTTTCGTTCTAATGAAGTTTTCTCCCGATTTTGGGGCCCTATTTGGCTTCCGTTATTCTTTTTTGTCGCTGCTACTATGGTCGATGTAGCAGTGTATCGTTAGATGAGTTTTTTGGAATTGGATCGAACCGAACGAACTGCCAAGACAACTTTGATAAGTGTTATTATGCCGCTGGCACGGTGCGACGTGGTAGAGGGGTAAGGCCGTGGAATGAATATAGCCTTCATGGGGAAAACGGTCGCGCCTCGGTCAAATTACGCGGATTTGCACAGTCTCTTTCCTTTGTCGATGTTAATAATTATCGGTTTTTTTTGTCGCCCGTTTCGCTTTGCTAATCGAGGTGATGAGTTTTTTGCCAGAATTTTCATCTGCCAGGAAGATGGTGGAAATATGTCTTTCGAATGGTTCTGGGCGGAAGGAGCTGTTGGGAAAATAAACAAAACGGTTGCGATTAAGTGGTTCACGATTTAGGGTAGTTGAGCCAGAAGGGTTTGTTCCGTATCTAAGATGCTTCGACATTTTCCGTTGGCTTTCTAGAAAATGAGTTTTCCCTATATTATGATGTACTTTACAAAATTTAATAAGTCGCTCTTATTGAAATTCGTAACCATTAATGTTTTGAAACATCCGAGCCGTCCGTACGATTTCTGTTAGATAGCGGAATAAAGGTTATATAGCCTTGTGACAATACTCATAATATTGTTTGATGCAAAGGGAAGCGCCATCCGATTTTCTACCCAATGGAAGTTGAACGTAGTAAAGTGCCGTGGCCCTGATTTCTTCTCCACACCCGAGAGGCCGATGAATAATGTAGTCGCCGACGGGCATAATCCCAGAATCGACTCGCTACCGGAGTCGGTTGCTGCGCAGGAGAAAGGATTATCCAACACGAGCAGCCCTGAACGGGTTGTTACACGGCCCACCTGAAGAAGCCGTTCTTCTTTCGTTCTGCCCCCGTTTTGTTTGGTTGCTTTGGTTTCTGGCGAATGATGACCTTTCATTTTCTCGGTTCGTTACTTGCCCCGGCAGGGTGTGGCCTGTCCGCAGGACTTTCGGTTGGGCTTCGCCTCTTGTAATGGTGGTAAAATATTCAAATTGGAATGCATAAAAATTGAAATAAATAGTGTTTGTGCACGCTGCGATGAGAATGGCGTTGTGCCGGGGACGCCGGTAAGAGGGAGTCAATGCCTATCGGCTACGACAGGGTGGCCAAAACGACCGCCACTACGGCTGGCATGTTTGTGTGTGGATGTGTATGTATGTGTGTTAGGGATATTGAAAAGTGGTCCAATCCCCATACTCACCCTACGTCGGGCGGGATTCTTGGACGCCGTAGGCAAAGCTTCCGGATCGGTGGAGGACACACCGAAAACGGTGGCCGATCCGTTCGCAACCACGACTGCGAAGCAGTACCGCAACAAAACGATCCCCCGAGAGAGAGAAAGACGATAGAGTCTGATAAATAGAGCCAGGTTGTGGCGCAGAGTAGGAGAAAATGGATGATAACAGCCCCAGGACAGAAGGGGCAAGGAAGACGAACCGGAAGACTGAAACGAGCTCTTTAGCGGTCGTACTGTGCGAAAACTCCTTCGTTCGATGGCGTCAGCGTAGAAGTTCACCATCGTTTCACCTTCTCGGGAGGCGAAACATACTTCGAACCTTACTATTTTCCATCCTGAGCTGTGTGCGCCTATGTGTGTGCCTGTATGCGACTGTGAACGCCTGACAGTGGTATCTTGAGGCACCAACATTGTAGTGTTGTATGCTAAATACTACCCATTTTATGATGTACTTTTATTGTCAGTGTGCTTGCTGTGTGTGGCCTTCTCTCGTTTCCGACTAACTTTTCCATTTTTAAAAATCAAACAGCTCGTATCCTGCGCCCGGCACGGAGGAGTCGTCATTCACCCTCGTCCTTCGGTGGACACGCAAACACGTCCCTGCTCAAAGAAATACATGCACATATTTGCCGAATCAGCAGCACCCTTGAAAGCCAAGGACCAGGGCTGAAGCCTGAAGGCGGGAGTTGGCCAGAAGTTTGTCTTCGACTTCGCCCTTCGCGACCCCTGCACGCCGCTACGGTGGCTCGACAAAAGTGAAATGTGGTCTTTTTATGCAGATTTTATTGCATTCAGCGTTGGCTGCCGTTCGCACCTTCCTGGTTCACCGGTTTAAGCGTAAGCAAATGGTTTCCGTCTATTGTGCTGCTCTGATTCGAATCTTCCTTACAACGAGGCAGGGCATTTGATAATGTCCTTCCGGGTCGATAATGAGGGAACCGACAAAACAAACAGCTACCGGCAGCAGACCAAAAAAGAAAAACTCCAAATCTACACCCTGAACGATTGAATCAATTTCCCGATGATATCGCGCTTCGGCAAGAAAAAGGGAGCGGCACACGATGTCAAGGAAAACGAAAAACTTGCCGCTGTTTCACGCCGTTCATTGCAAATTTGTTTCGGCAGTATCGAATCAGATGTAACTCGAAGCATTTTATTTTCTTCGCGGGTGAGATGATTGCCTGCAGGCTGTATGTGGTTTGCTTATCTTATAGTGTGAGCGGCGGGAAGTGATTGGGTATTAACGCTAAGGAATATAATCCCAATCGACCCTCTTTTTTCTCGAAGCCCTGCATTTGTAAAGTCTCGCTTATCGCTCCTTACAGTTGGTGATTTTCCCGCCTCCTATGCCTTTCCATCGCCGTGCTGCGGAACACCTTCCTGGAACGTAATATCAAGGATGTTCAGGATCAAGTATCATTTCCCACCCTCCACCCAACGAAGCTACTTCCAGCCTCACCACAACCCAGCCTAATCCGGAGCAGTGAAAGTGTGGGTAAAGACACTGATAATGAGAAAACCCTCCACGGGTTGAGCGTACGCGAAAGGTTTTATGATAGGATGTGAATGTGTTCTTGTCGTTGCTATGGTACTGTTATATCTGTTTTTCGAAGAAGTGTCTATGATGGGCTCTATTCTAAAAGCGGCTTGTGTATAAGGCTGAAGAGGAGGGGACGATCATGTTTGAGGGAATGTATGGGAGTGTTTATAATTTTAAATGAACTTTCGCCATCCATAAGCATGTCATTCAACCGTTCAAACCCAACCAGTTATTGGGTGCTGATGGCCATATCATAACGTTCGCATACTACTATGCTTGTTCACCATTGTGACGGTAGACTTCGGCCGTTTGAGGAGCGATAATAAGGCTAATTTCGATAATTTTCTTACTTTGCCTACTCCTTTACGACGCCGGCTCACGCATTCACTAGCTGGTGGCACGGGGAAAGCTGTAAAAACATCGTTACATCAACCGAACGCTCTCGGCTCTGCTTGAGCGCTGACGCCCAGCGTCGTTCGTCGATGAGGCAACTTTGGCTATCAACGGGTAATAGTTATTTCGGTTGTTGCTGTTTGTTTCGCATCCTATTAATACGAGATTGCTTGGCAGCCTGATTTCTTAGGCTTGAAAATCGTTGAAACCTAATACAACACATCTTTCTATATTTCGCCTTAATTCATTCAGCGATATAAGATAGTTCACCTATCTTAAACCATTGAACTTCCCAACTGACCTGATTGGTCCGAATAAAACTACCCTTTTCGTGATGGAAATTTCACAAAGTAACACAGTTTTCTAATGCTCGCCGGTTTTCATCATCAAGTCTACCACTTGTACATATACGCCCTTCCGTTTTTGCCATGCGGTGCATGCAGACGATATTGTCTCGTGCGAAAGCGCGTTTTTCGACCTTCAGTATTGTTTCGTTAAATTCCAAGATTATACTATGTTTTTGTGGTTATATATTTTTTCGATCAAAGTCATCGAAATGGGAATGCCATGCCTAGAAGCAGTAAAATCAAACACGTAGTCCGCAATTGTCGCTTGGCCCAGGAACGGGCGGAATTGCGAAGGAGAAGAAACACAAAAACAATGACACATTTGTTTTTCTCGCAGTTCACAAACCTAGCGGGAGGTTGTGCTTGCTTGTTTGTCCATCAGGAGTAAGGTTTTTTATTTGCTTCTGCATCGCGAATTAGGTTGTCCAGCATCCAGGGACGGTTCTCAGCCTCAGCGGGGGTAGGCGAGGCGAGTATGTAGCAACATCGCATAATGTTACAAAATGACAATGTGGAGTGTTCTTTCTTTCCGCTTTTTCTTCGAACGTCGCTGCCAACCATCGGCAGTTTCGGATGAGCCAATCGACGCCGGTGGAAATGTTGGGCAGTATCTCGGCATAAGAAGATACGATGGTGATCCAAGTGGCAACCCAGGGAGGGTACGAGGAGACAGATACCAAAGCAAACGGGAGCCGAAACAAAAAGAGGCGAAAGAAAACAAACACAAAAAGCATTGCAATTTGTTTGGACATGTTAGAATTATGTGTAGGCGAGCGAGCGCCTCTTCGTGAATCCGCTTTCCGTAGCGATGTCCTTGCTGGCAGCTCTTTTAACCGTTTCCGGTACGCTTCAGCTAAGACGGCACACTTCTCATGTGCGGCGACAGTGTTGCTTCGGTTTCCGATTCTGTACACCCACATGGTACGGTGGTTTAATGTTTGTCTCCATTTTCTCGGAGTCCTTTTTGGCCCTACACATGCAAGCCGGACCGCTCGGTTTTGCATTCAGTTCAGTTAATCTCGTTCAATGTTGGGGTTTCAGTTCGGGTCGCTGCTGGGTATTGTCCTGGTGTGTGATACTAAATCGGTGCTCGCTTGTTCCTGGTTTCAACACTCCCGACGATTGTGGGGAGGCGCGGTGTATTATGCGCACTCGGAGGAATGTAGCGGTTGCGGTTCGGAGTTGTCAAGAGTATAAATATTGGGTCTCTGAAAAGGAGTTCGTTTCCACACGGAGGCAGCCCGCTTTCTTCAAATTTCTTACGTAGTGAATAAAAAAAAAAAGACATACTGCGGGTGCCCTTTTCCACAGACCCTTCGGACTGTGGCATCGGTGGGGAGGAAATTTATGCTCACTTGTGAATTTCGCACTTGAAAAACTTTTCTTATTCGGAAAGCGTCTGCCGCGGTGAAGGCATAGGAAAGAGAAGTGGGAGAAAAGTGTAAAAAGCCGAGTTTATGTTTTATACATCCACTGATCGACGGTTGACCGTTTCGTTCCGTTGTTGGCTCGACGGCACAGCATCATCATCCTGGTGGACTATTCTTTCCTCTTTTCGGAAGCGACAAAACTCGTCCCCTCGAAGAAAAAAGCTGATATTTGCTTTTATGAGAGTGTAAGCCGGTGGAAAATATGCGCTTTATGTGAATGACGTGTGCAGTCTCTGCAGTATCAACTGTACTAAAACCGATGTTCCGGTGTTCGCAAAGCATTCGCGCGCCCCCGACTAAGCGATACATCGTGGATGACCATAGAGAGGGAAGATGCTGCTGGGGAGCGGCGTGCCTATTTATCTACATACCCCGCCACTCCACGTGATTGCTTTCGTAGCTTCGCCTACCGCCGTCTGGTGATGTAAAGCGATCCACTCATTCCACAGCGGAACTCAATCGTTGCTCAGCGTCCTAGATTTGCTTCGACGGAGTGGGCATCCTTTTCACGGTTACGCCCGCAGACGTCCTCTGCTTTCTCAAGACAGGATGAAAACGAGGAAGAGGAGGAGGTGATTGCTGAGATTTTACCAAACACATTGCCGGCGAAAGCCAAACCGGATGAAAAATTACCGCACATTTGAGTGAACCTTCTTTTGTATGCATGAGCATAACTTACCGTGGATTCCAGGGTTCTTGTTGTGTTTTTCGTTTTTCCCCATTCGCGCCCCCCGTTGAAGAAATTTTCGGTTTTTCCCACTTATTCCGAACGCCCGATATGTCCCAGAAAGGTGGCTGACAGGCGGTGGGTATGGGCGACAGGTAGGGAGTAGGAAACATTTTTCTTCGAGTGTTGTCGGTTGGAAATCTATTCGTGTTACTGAGCGCCTGCACGAATGAATGAACGGGGGAGCAAGACACGCAGGACGGAAACGACCAAAGGGACATGAGGAAAGCACAAAAAGTGGGGCCGATAGAGAGGGTGGAAAAAATGGGGAAATTCGACATAAAGAAACGGCCACCGTGACCATGTGCTGGTGGGAAATCTTCGTTAGTGCATTTTGCTGCCTCAGTGAATCGTGGCAAAGGATAACAAGTTTGACACGAGCACACAATGCGACGAACTCGGTAGCGAAACACGATGTTATTTATGTTGTTGGAGGCAAAAACCTCATTTATGTTGATTGTGGAGCGATTTACTATTGTACAGAAAAAATTGCATGTTGGGAAATGTGTTTGTTTCCGCGCGGAATGTTTTGGGAAAAATTAATTGGATCCTGAATTTGACTCGTTGTTATCATCAGCAATAGCGTTTTTAAAGAAACAGAAAATGAGAGAGCTAAAAAAAGCCTTGGGTGCTAAACTAGGATACCCATTAACCTTAAAAGGGCTACAATCTCATCATTAACAGTGCTTGAAATACTAGCAACGGTCTACAAATAGAACTCGAATCACAACGCGGCAGGGCTTTCAACAATTGTTCAAGCAGCTTTCCAAAGAGCCCATATTTTATTCTGTCCCAGTGTCCAGCGTTTCATTGAACCGGGATCCGAATCTGTCCTTCGGTTCAGTTCCGATTTGATTCGGTTACCGCTAGAAGAGCGCCAGGGTTCGGGGGAAAGTTTGAAATGGTCAACCATTGCTTGAACCTAACGGTTGTGGGCATGAAGGTCGCTGCGCATCGTACTGGCGTATCGAATTAGCAAACGCCGGTGAATGATTGCTCTTCAACAAGTGAGAAAATTGTTAAAATATTTATAAGCCCCCAAACCACCATCCGGTAGGATGGTCCCGTGTACTGGCCGATCATACTATTGAACCCCTGGCGTCCTGTTCGATGGAAGTTCCTTGGCGCGAGTTCCGCCGAGCATGGTGACCTGCTGCCTTTGCTCAACTTTTCCAACGGCACTACAGCACCGATAGCCGCCCGTTCGCTTGAACGGCAAGGGAAACGACAAAGTTATGGGGCTGATAGTTTGCTGCAATAATGGAATTATCTCGACACCGCCTTGGACGCTTGCTGGTGGACACGACGTGTTGGCAGCGCTGGGAACTCGAAACTGTGCGCACAGTGGAGGCCGGAGGACTCGACAAACAAAACATATCCTTTTCTCCGGATGGCCCCGGCAGGCCATTTCCTTCGGCCGGTATTCGCTGGCCCCTCGTCAACGCCTTTCTGGTTTATCACTGAGTTCTATTGCAGGTTTGGCCCGGGCCGTACTACGTGCTGGCGGTGGTTTTGGCGTTGGGGGGGACAGCAGGTACGATCGGAACATGAAAGCATCAAGCTGCAGTTTTCGGGCACGCAAATAGAAATTTAGGAGCAGCTGTCATCAGCAGGCTGGCCCATTCGCTGGCAACGGTCTGCCATGGGGCCGAACTTTTCGATGTCGATTCCGATTCGTTTGCTCACCCTACTACCAGGCAGTCGCATGGCGAATTCGGCCTCAGTAGTCATTTACATGCATTGATGAATGTGCGCGGCGACTTCACGGGTGTGTGTGTGTGGTGGCCTAAAAGAGGTGGTTGGGATTGTACCTCGTCTTGTTGCTGGCTGACACATTGAAATTTGTCAATATTTATAAATTCAAATTTCATCTCGTTCGGAATCGAGGAGAAAATCGATCGAAATTTTCCGTCCACGGGACACGCCAGTCTTGTTGTTGTGCTTTTTGCGTGCTGCAAGTAGAAGATCGACGGCAAAAAAACAGCAAAGATGAGGAAGATATGCTAACGTGCTGGCTCCGCTGAATGCAATGGGTGCAGCGGCCGGGGAAAAAAGTTTCATTGTTATTCAAATGAATGTTCCTGTTGCCGTCGATTGGCGCCGAACTCGCGTTGAAATCGCGCTCCGAATTCCTCTTCCGACGTGTTGCAGTGGTGAAATGCTGCAGGGCGAACGTTTTGCATAACCGCAGGCTGTCCGTTTTTCGCAAATGACGACTTGTCGGGAAACTCCACCTGTCGTGCATCCATATAATGCTCGAAAGGTATAATTCGAAGGAACGCTTTCCGGTGTGGGGTTTTTGGTATTTTGTCTCACACCAACGAACACCAATCTGAATCTGATGAATGGGTGATATCTAGTGCTAGCATACCGGAACAGGCGACGCCTCGATCGTTTTGTGCCGATCGCCTACCACCGATTTGGTCAAGTTGTTTATACGTTACACGTGAGGGTAACGTAAAATTTCAATGGATTTTTTTCGTAGGTATTATCTGAAACAGCAAGTGCTCATTTTTTGTTTTACAGAAACATTAAGGTTAAGGTTTAACAGAACATCCGGAATCTTCTTTTGATAGTTAGAGAAACTATTGCTGATGGAAAAGATTTTTTTTTTCATAAATGCTTCATTTTGATTTTGTGTTTAAAACTTTCTAAAAACTAACAAGAACTTCAGTTCATATATCACCAAAGGTGTACGTTGCGTTAGTATGGGGAGATGTATTGCTTTAGGAAATGGCGAGCACCGGAAAATTGCTTGATCGAAAACACAATCATCAATAAGCGTGTGCCAGTGAAACCCCGGGCCTAGGACTAGCTGAAGTACATTACTAGTCTATCCATCTTCGAAAGATCATTAGAGTGAGGCTGAGCAAAAATCTGGATTATGTGCGCATGGACTAATGTAAATCTGATCCGTATACGTCATCTTATCGGACGAGTACGATTGTACATGTGTACTACATGTGTACGAGTAATCTGAATGAATAGTTTATCGTTCGTGCTCGGGGGCGAATCGGACCGATTCACCGCAGGCAGAATCGATTCCCTATCCTGATTCTCGCCTCTGCAAAATACCGAAGTTCCGGGCAAGCAGTGAGTGAAAAGCGCATTCATGGGAAACCAGAAGATAAATGAAAAGGATGCTCGGTCTTATCATAAATTTTCTATGCAATTTTCGTTTCGCATTTCCCTGCGGTGTAGCTCCGGCGCTACTATCTGGTTTCATAAATGATCATACGTGCACACCATTTTTGCTTGTTTGACTGTGTCGAGGAGGAAGTGTACGGTTTTTTTTCCTTCTGTGCAAGTGCTCCCAGTGTATCTAAAGTTTAGTTCGTGTGAGGTGTTGTTGGGGAATATCTCCATTTTTCTTCCTTATTTACAGAAAAGCGAGCCTCGGGGTGAAGAAGGATCGGTATCGATTGGGGATGCCATTAGAAGATGTGGTAAGGATGCTGGTGCCATCGGTGTGCCAAAGCAGACGACTAACGTCAGTCAAAACCCCTGGCACTTGAACATCCGGCGATACCGCAGCTGAGTGTTATGCGACTCCATTACCTCCCCCTTTCCAGAGACATCCTGCATCGGATTTCGAGAAAAATGCAATCATCCTCCGGTTACGTCGTTCGGAGACGGGCGCTTTTTTGGCGTTCTTCTTCTACTCTTGCTACGGAACACTCCTTTCTGCCATATCGTAATGGCCCAAATCCCTGCGATGCGCCAGAAATGAACCGAGCGAAAAACGATCACAAAACAGGACGAGGCATTCGACTGGGACCCCAATCGTGTCGAATGTAAGCGGACGGGGTGGTAGGGAGGTGAATAATTTAAAGACCCTTTCGCCCCAGGCAAGCGGCCCCGAAAGACTGCTGCACGGCTATTGTTCTGGCGATCGATCCGGGCATGCAAAAAAGTGCAGACAATATTTTTGGCATCGTGTACATTGGCGCTTCTTCCGTGGGTGGTCGGGCGGGTTTGGCCGATGATTACGAAAATGACGCCATGGATGCATCCACCCCGATGATGGTTGGAAGATGACAGCTTCCATTCGGCTTTGCGGGCGCAGAGGAGCTGGTACATTTTTTTTCCATCGAGAAGGGAAATGCAGCAGAGATATCAATTTGAATTTCTTGTCAGGTGGAAAACCAACCAGAAGGCTTTCCTGCCTTTACAGCTAGCATAAACATAGGGTCTTTTTTGTTCAAGTCTTTGCGATAGCATCATGATGTGGAATCCAGGTATGGCAATCCCTTTTGGTGGGAGCTCTAGTTTGAAGGTTTAATGTTCTGATTGGACCCTAGGAACGCGAAATAAATATCGCCCAAGAAGTCCATTCGAAACCATCTTAACCATCGCAGAATGATTCAAAAGAATGCTTTCGTTCTGACATTGACCGTGGACCGTGGACGGATCTGGCCTTCGGCAAAGTACAAGTTCATCTGTGAAAAGACTGTCGAAATGAACTAAAAAAACCGAAGCTTTTCTTCAGGGTTGAGCTGCTGCTGCTGCTTTTTCATTGCAAACAAAAAAATCCCAACCTCCAGCAGGACGGACCGCGAATCCCGGGAGGGACAAGAACAAATTAAAATTTATTGCTTCTAGGCGCTATTATCCTTCTGCATCCGGCTGTGATCTGTGTGACAAGGCGCCTGAAACCCCTGATAGGGGAAAAGCAACTTCTGCCTGCTGATAAAGGTTTCTGCCCGACCATCGAGAAGCGGAGGGAGTGTCCATGCAATGTGACACTCTTTAAGACGAGTCTTCGCCTCGCAGCGGTGGTCGGCGGTCAGCTCGTTCGGGCTGCTGGATGGACCAGTCGGACGATGGCCGATCCAAACTAGCCTTAAGCCTTCTGGTGAGGCCCGTGAGGATAACAAACGGTGCCAGCTGTAGGTTGGCCGGGGCATCTATCCGGACCAGCAGGGATTTACAGGAACGGACGAAGCTGTCTTTTTTAAATGTTCATTTCCGACGTATTTTTGGTTTTCTTTTCTCCAGCATCGTCCTGTTATCAGTGGGCGAGTGGGTAGAGGAGTTTGTCTGAGGTCAGTACAAGATGAAAGTACAGAGTGTGGCAGAGCAACGGGAGAAAAGGGGGAGAAAAGTGAGGACGGCAGCGAATACGAGTGCTTTTGTGCGTTCCGAGGTGAAATCCCTCGGGACAATGCTGATGCAAGAGCATGCGCGGGGGCGAGAGAGAGAGACAAATAAGCGGTGGATCTGGAAGGCAAAGATCAAGAAAAAAGGAAATTTGCGAAACTAAGAAGAAAGCAAACTGAAAAGGAAACGCTGCAACGAGCACGAGAAATCCGACATCCGACGTAGTGCTGTCAGTTAGTTATTCAATTTAATGGAATTAAAGTGTCACATTTGCATTTAATTTATGTTCACAGCCCGCTTCGCTGCTGCACCTTCGGGTTCCAGTGTTTCAGCTCTTCCTCCCGCCACGGACTGCCACGCCTGACGTCCACCCCGACCCGGTGCCCTACCAGTCCACCTGGTGGCCCTAGGTAACCAGGTAACGTGTTTGGCATTGCATGGGTTTTCGCGCCCGCCGCGATGGCACGGGAAATTGGACCCCGGGACATAATTTGTGCCAAGTGACTTCCTCCGCCGCAGGGATAATTTCATTGCAAAACGGCTGCAATAACACGGCTGCGGCCGGACATGGTGGCGGCAACGCGCCCGTCGGTCACATTTTCCTCTGCGGAATCGCGAACCTAGGCTGTTAGGCTGCTGCTATTAATGGCGAGTCGATGAGAGCTGCAAAAGTAAGCACGTGGTGGATTAAGACTCGGGTCTACCTGATGCACGATGGGAAAAAGGCTGCGTCGAACGACGTAGAACGTAGTCGGGACCGCCCGGTGACATGCCATTTCTATGTTTTGTGCTGTTAGTTGCGCTTTGTTCAGGAAATGTAACGTTGTTGTGCGATAGGGCTGAACTCGAAGATGCAGTTACGCTTCGTGGAAGATAATGTTCACGTTGAATACAGTTTTGTTGCTTTTACAAGCTCGCATTTCACAAGCGTCAACGGTAATCAGCTTTGTTTAAAAACAAGAACGTCCCAATGTAGAAGGACTTGGTATAAAAGTTCGCCATGTGTTTTCTTCTCCTTCTTAATGGCAGTGTTTCAGCAATTTTCACACATTTTCAGCATTCACAATTCTCTATGGGTACAATTGTTCGCCCATTTGTTTAATTTGCTCCAATTCTTCCGCTCTGGTACAGTGCTTGAACATGGCCACAGGAGAATAAAGTTGTTTCTTTGTGAAACATGCTAACTGTACGTTTACTAGCAATAAAGTTGTGTAAATACATGTAAATCCGTCTATTCAGGCATTATTGTGCCAAAGATATCTCGCTCTACAGAGTCATCAGAGCGCATTTAATTGGTCGACGGATACGTCAGCGCTTACATCGTAGGACTCAGTCAGTGAGTTGAAAATGTTCCCTTTCGGACGAAGCAACTGCCGACAAGACTTAACCACCTCCCGACGTGAACTCGTTTTAACATCTTAATTGGTTTATTATTTGTACAAGCGAATAAGTATTTGCACGAAGGGCTTCATGAATACGAAATTTAATTTACGCTCCCTGTAGCTTTTCGGGGTGGTCACTCCATCACAAGAAAGCACCGCTGGGTGCTCTTTCGTTGCAAAAAAAAAAAAACGAAAAGTTTAGAGATCCCGTCAGAATATGCATGTTATAAACTGAGATGCTGTGAGTTTCCACGCTTCACTCTTGCGTAGATGAAAATTTGCCGTGATATGTTTGCGTTGTTATGTTGGATTCCTTTTAGTTGCTAAGAAGGTTTACCACTAATTGGCAGTAGCGGCTACCGAGTTGTTCTGAACAAACGCTTATCCGACAGTTTCCGTCGGAACCGGCTTGTTGCGCATGACGATCGCTACATTTGGAAAAGTTCGGAGTGGCGATAGGATGCGGATTTGGGATGACAAATTAACGCACAAACTGTCCTGGGTGGGTGTATTTCATCGCTGGTGGTGCGGCTACTTCGAAAGAAGTAAAGAAAGTCTCCCATTCAGTCGAGGACCTCATTTGCTTAAACTTGCTCTCGGGATGGTTTCAGGTAGTGCCCTTGCTCCATACACCAGCGAAGGGAAACATACATTTTCACCCCATAAATCACTCCACCTTGTTAATCTCGCAAATATTTCACTTCTTCAACCTGGAAGCCTTTTTCGTCTCCTTTCAACAGTAAAATTATTAGAAAGAGAGAGAGAGAGACAGAGAATTGGAGCAAGCGTGTGTGTGTGTGTGTGTGAGATAGAGAGAGAGAGAGAGACAGAGAGAAAGAAAGAGAGAGAGTAAGAGAGACAGGGAGAGAGAGAGAGAGAGAGAAAAAGAAAAGCGAGGAAAGAAAAAGAGAAAACGAAAATCCATGTGATGAGGGAAGGGAGCGTGAAGGACTGGAATGGATGGTGGGTTGGGAATTCGCTTGTTAAACGCCTGGTAAATATTTATCCATTTGCAAGATAGACGGAACCTAACGAAGGAAACGGGAACGGGGCCGGCCTATGGGAAAGGTAAAAAAACGCATTGGACCAAAAGAAACAAAAAAGCAGCAGGAGCAGCACTTCGATGAAAGGCGCTTGTATGCAGGAAGCGACGTGCATGCCCACAACTTCCTGGATCTTGGTTGGGCGTAGTTGACGTTGGGAGTCTGCTTTTTATCCACGTTCATTTGTTTCCTCTGCGGAGTCCTTGCTCTTTCGTTCGTTCGTTCGTTCGTTTGAATGTAGCGAAATCAATGAACCATTGGCTCGTAAATCAATGAACGCTTGGTGCGTCACCTCAGGAGAGGGAGGAATCAGGGCCAAAATGTGAAGTTTGGAAACTGGCGAGGATAGGGACGAACATGAGGGGGACAATGATGTAGGTGAACGCAATCGGGAGATGAGGAAAAAATCCGTTTTTTGGCAGAAAGCTTTCCCACTGACAGCAAAGTCGACAGAAGCAAGACGTTATCCACAAGAGAAGCGCCAAGGGAGGCCACATTCAACGTTTGCAAAGAAAGGGTTTACCTTTCTTCGTCTTCGTCTTCGACTCCCGTGAGAAGCACTGGTGGGTAACAGTATCGTTTGGTAAAATGCACAACAGCAGAAACGGGCCGCTACGTATTCAGGCCGTTGGCGTGGAAAAGCATCGAATCGAATCGATTCGCCGTAAGAAACCCGGCATCAGCAGCGACTTCGAGCTCGGCGGACGACGCCGCGCTCCACCACCGGATCGGAGCAAAGATCTTTCTTCCCCACCCAACCGATATTTGGTGGACGATATGACCCGGTGGAGGAGAACGGGCCGCCCGGGATTGCAGGATGTCGGGAAAGGCAGACGGAGGGGACCGCCAACGTTAAAGTTGGGAAGAAAAGCGGCGAGAGTCACCTTCAGGTGGGAGCAAAAGGAATCCAATTTGTATATTTACTTATTCATTTAATCAATACACTGGCGTCCCACAACACTGACTCCCTTCCGGTATCGCCTGCCATGATGCGTCGCTTTTCGCGCAAGATTGCGGTTACCAGGTTGCTGGAGTCCTGGGCTGTACCGGTCGAGAACCGTAACCTGTACCGGACCAGCCGCATGCAAACGCGATAACGACGCTGAGAGATCGGCCAACGGAACGATTTGAATTAGATTTGGTTGGAGCCGGGCGCTCGAGAGGACCGATTCGATTCCCAATTGACGTATTGAGTTATGGGCTTTCATTTAGATTGTGAAGATAGTTTTACCTTATTAAACGAACTTTCACCGACAGCGGGCTACGTAACAGGGTTGTGGTCGTGGCAAGCTATCGAGCAAACACGACTTGTGCTGCAGGAGAAATTATTTCCTCTTTCCTTCTCAGCGCTACGCGAACGGCGTAACGATAGAAAAGTAAAGAAATGAATGATTGCGATTTGTTTTCCAGCTCGGGGGAGGGCCAAAAGAAAACTCATCCGTAACGGAAATGCCCGGAGTGATGGATTACAAATAAATTTGCTGAATCATGTGTCAAGCGGACGTGACGTCCGAGTTGGTACTGGAACTGTGAATTTTTTGTCACTCGGCGTCGGGTTTCGAATCGATTTCACAAAATACGTATATAATCATTTAGCCGCCTAAAAGGCGCCCTTGGCGGACGCAAGGGCAAATGCGGGAATAATGAACCAACATTAGGTAGAGCGCGAGCCTCTAAAGAGATGGCAGGAGTATCCGAATGATGGTCACAGCCGACGGTCTGCATAATTCATGAGCCCGTGCATCATTTCCCGATTCGATGTTTCCGATGCGACGTTTTTGTGATGAAAATACGCTGCGTTTTCGCCTCTCGACCGCATCGAACTGGGGATGTTTGGCGGAAGTTTTTAATTAATGTAGATCACGTTTCATCGATTTATTCCTACTCTCTTCTCGCTTTCCGCCGTTCGAGCAAGTTGTACGCCACACGTCAAATGCAAAGATTTCGCCTACCTTTGGAATGGAACGATTTTTGAATTCGTTTGCCCTCCTTTGCAAACAACACATGCACCTTCCAAACTCCTGCTAACCAACGAGATGGGTGAGGGCTGAAGGTAACATGTTGCCCTAAGAAGAACTGTCATTCGCGTGTTTTCACGGTGGGCACGCCATTCCACAGCATGCGTTCCTTCGCTTATCTTTATTAATTTGATTAACTGGGAAATAGCGGCAGAAAGTTTTAAATTACAATCCTAGGAAGGAACATGGCACCTTGAGAAAAGAAATCGAGACAAACGCAAGTGCGACGCGGAAAGGCACTAGAATGGAAGACGCGAGAGAGTCGCATATTAAAAGTTGCTCTCAAAACATATCATCCCTACTGCGTGCCACTAGCCTTCTCATGACTGAAGTATCACACCAATGCTCGTGGCTTCCCGCAGCTCGACTTTCGCTGAAGCGTGACGGAGCCGGAGCTTAAATTCAATCTAAACATAATTCCTCCCGGGAAATAACATCATCTTCCAAGAGAGATAAGATATGTCCTCTGCCGTACGCCGTCGAAATCGGCGTCGTCATCGGCGTCGTCATCGCTGCCGTCGTCGTCGTCGTCGTGGCCACGGGATAGGGTTCTCCGTTGCACCTTGACCCTTCGCTTTCTGTTTTTCAGCAGCCCGTTTATGCAGCAATGCGTTCCTTTTTCAGCGCGGTACGGTTTCTTATACCGTCGCCTCAGGCTGGCCGAGCCGAAGGTCCTTGCACATCATGCGCTGTGAGGTGGATGGTGTGGGGCGGATGGAAAATAGACGGTGACATGTGAATTTTAGAAATTTTCTCGTCGGCCATGGCCAGGGGTAACATTTCTCTACATACACAACCGGGAAAAGGAACTCGACACCAGAGCCCCTCATCCTTTCTTCTGCGTTCCAGTCTAGGTTCTACATGGACTGTGTGAGAAGGTGACTGTGTGACTGGTGGAAGCGGAAGACAAACTAACACTTCTTCAGAACACGATGTACGAAAGATTGAGTCGTTCTCGAGAACCGGAAACAGTCGCCGCTTCAGTCGAAACGAATATATCCGAGATGAAGGTCGCTACTGTTTCGCTAATCCTAGCCTCCGTGAAGTCGGAAGGGAAACAGATTCCGTCGACGGGTGGAAGATTATCTCTCTTCAAGTACACCCTTGCCGACGGCGATGCAAATTCCGGTGGATTCGAAGTGGACGGACATTGATACGTCCCGAGATTCCCCGTGTGGTCGGATTGAGTTATAAGGAAATACAACTTTCCCTCCCTACGGAGAAAAGAGTGTCCAATCGCGAAAGATTTGCTTGCCACCCGATCCGATTCCTTCAAGCCGTGAGCAGACGCTAAGCGAGGGAAAACTGCGCCAACGATGATTTGATGCTTTGGAGAGTATCGCTTGCTCTCGGAATCGACGGTAGCCACACAGCGACATGAAGTGAACAAATGGATAAGGGGACGGTAGGGCCTCCCGATATATTGCGACGATGCGACGACCAGAGCAGGGAAGGCATCAAACATTCATGAGATGACGGGCAGCAATGGAACACGCGATCTGAAAAGAAACTGCAAGGAAGACACAAACACAGATAGCGGCGCACGGAACGAAAGCACGCTAAATTGATAGTTATTCAGCGTAAAATTGAAAATAAATTGATCCTAATCGTGGGGTTACGTCCGACCGGTGTCGGATCCTTCGACGGGCACGCGTCAAGAAAACCGAGTGTATGTGGGCAAACGGGAATGGAGAAGATAGTGAGAGTTACACGAATATGACACGCAAGATAACGCCGTTTAGTGTGAAAATCGACGAAAACGATCAACACACGAGTCAGCAGGGGTTGTTTTTTGCTTGGACGGCATATTCCTTTTTTTTAACCGGTAAACAATAAGATGCTGTGGCATCGATGCTTCATTCGGATCTGTAGCTTTTGTACGATTTCGAAGGCTCCGTTGACGAGCATTTGCTGAACTCAGTGCAAAAGAAACAGGACTATCCTAAGAAGGCGATTGACAGATTGCTGACGTTTTGAATCGACTTCAACCAAATTTGCCGCCGAATTTTGGGATAACCATTGTATTTGCCACGGAAGTGAACGAGTTGTTTGTATTAGTTTGAAACTATGTGCGTATTAATAGCCTTCGCTTTTTTATACTCTTTTTCAAAGGGTTTTGAAATGGCTTACTAAATGGCTTACTAAACACATTGACTTCTTCGTTTTCTTCAAGAAGTATTATGGAAACAATCATTCAATTTATTCTTTTCAATTGTATAAAACAAGACGAGTTTTTCCACGAAAAATGGGAAAAATTGCCATGTAGGAAGACGTTTAAAATTACTGCAACATCCGTCTAAATTGTTGTAACCAATCATCTTCATCATTTGTTTATCTTCTTGTCTAATATTCTATTAGATTCGTAGTTTCCTAAAATTTGGTTTTAGTTGCAATTGCGGTTCGGAAGCGTTTCCATGTTTTACATTTCCGTTGCTTCGATATTGTTTCTTCATATATTATAACTTGATGGTGTTTCTTTTTCTCTCTCTATCTCTCTCTCTCTCTCTCTCTCTCTCTCTCCTTCTCTCTCTATCTTTTTTATATTTCTCTCTTTCCCTTTTTTTTCTTTCTCACACTCTTTCCCTCTTGAAAACGACATTTAACATTACGCATTACAAAGGTATTCCCGAAAGATGGCTAGCGCCATTATTTTTGTCTGTGCTGTTCATACGGTTTTTGGTGACTCGGTGCCGTTGTTTCCTTGTTTCCGAACCCAGCGGGTACTGAAGCAGAGTTGTCGGGCACGAGCGATCAGATTGTAGTTCTGTCCCGGCTCAGTTGCTGTGTGCATATACCCTCAATGTAACACTGATTATGTCAGCTGAAGCAGCCACTTTGGGACCTACCGGAAGCACCGACTGGATTCGGGAGCGAAGATACCACCGTTACCTTTATTTTCAGGTGGTGTCGAGGTCCGGATGGATTTGCTGTTTTGGGCGCACGGTGAAACGATTTCGGTCCGATTTCTATTCTATTGATTTCCAACCGGGTGCCAGTCGAGCCCCAATCCCAAACCCGAAAGCTGATCGTTGAGCTTAAAGCCGTGAAAATGGAAAAGTGGCCGCACGGGGGAGGCTTAGGGAAATGTGAATCTTCTCGCCTCAGGTAGTTTTCCCCTTCGTCATGCATTATAGACGATAGAGGATCGTTGGAAAGACTTGGAAGAGTGAGGAGCTGGGCGGTTGCAACGGTAGAGCTCTGTGTAGCAGAAGAACCGAAAATCCGTAACCCAATTTACATAATATTTCTCTGCTGCCACACAAAATGCCCAATAAAGGACGGAGCGTTGTAAGTAAATGATTTATACATAATTTATGGCTCGTAATTCTGCGGAATGACATCGGGGGCACAGCAGTCATGGCCGTTGATCAGTGGTTAGTACCCTCCGGGCGACTGCGGGGATTTGTATCACTTTTTCTGCCCATTGCTTCGGCCAGCGTTCGTCCAGCTTTCCTGTTTCAAGTCATCCTCCCTCTGGAGGGTCAAAGTTTGTATTCAGTGGCACGAAAGTTACAACCCGAATAAATATCCCGGCGGCTCTGGGTTTCCACGACTCCTTGCGAAGTTGTGCAAGAAGATGTAGTACGCACTTCTGCGTTTTTTTCTGTTTACTTGGCCGTGGGAACATTATGTTAGAAAGAAACAGTACTTTACTTTTTCGAGCCAAACGGCCGAACCGCACTCCTTATTAAAAATTCGTCGTCTCGGAAGGGGCCATATAATTGTTAACGCACTGGTTGGGAGCATTCCTCCACCCCAGTTGAAGGTGTTCCGGTCCTTCCGCAATGGTAAATTTATTTGCTCAGTTTGAAAGTTGTCGCTTTGGCACTTTCCGCATCACCTGCGTGCGTGATTGGCCAAATGTATTGATTTTCAGCAAGCCCAGCAGCACTGAAACTGTTTGACCGTCCATTTGGTCCGTTCTGTTGGTCTTTCCAACACGTTACAGGCTTTAAGCCCCGTCAGGAAGGTTCCATCTTTGTAATCCTGTGGGCCCAGTCCGATTCGATAAACCGCACCGAGTTACCGACGGGCAAAGCTTCTTCATAATTCAACAAACTTTACGAGCGCTCCTTTTCCCCCCTCCTGTTGGGTTTGTTTGTTTCTTGTCTTTTCTTTTTTAAGACTTGGAGCCGGTCTCAGTTCATGCGAGTTTCGGGAAACACGTCCACTGGAAACCTCCGATGGAGTGGGCAAGCTCGTTGCGTAATTTTTGATCAGTGCGTTTCTGTTGCGCTTCTCAGATTCTCTTGTGGTTTGTCCCCTGCGAGGCGACTTCGGCTCGAGGCATGCACACAAACTACAACAAATGTGCGGCATATTCGCACATGATTTTCGGGCGAAAAATAAACAAACACTCACGAAACAACTTTGACACACACACCCTGACTACGACACCCTCATGCTCCATGCTGCAATGCATGGTCTCAGGAAAAACATCCTGGGGGTTTATCGAATAGCACAATAAAGTTTTACGAGTGTAAATAAATTTCGAGAGGGGAATAAATTCGGAATACATTATTTCAATTTTCTCCATCGAAACCACAACCTCGGCCAACGGAAGTACATGAAAAGCTCTGGCCAAGCCATTTTGTTCCTGGAGCAACTTCTTTCGGATGCAGTGTTGAGTTTTGGTGGAAGATTGGAAAGTTTTTTCCCATAGGCCATTTTCGGGGTTGGTAATAAAATTAAACAACGATAAAGTTACACCAACCAAGAAGGACTGTGGCAGGCGGTGTGCCGGTTCAAGGAATAGTTAGTCCGCGCTTAATCCTGAGCAACGGAGTTGATCCAAGAACTAAGTCTATACCCCGGAAGACTGATTGGACTGGAATGAGTATGTGGATGTTTGGGCGAATTGTGAAGAAGAGCCCCGTCACTTGTTGTCGTACATTAAGATGTCCTTATAGATCATTTACGCAAAACAGATGCAGCTGAGCGAGGGATCCACAGGCAGGTCTTCAAAAATGCACTCGAGGATACATGGAGACAGAAATCATATTTTCACACATTACAACGTGCACACGCGTCACTCGCACTATGAAGTAAAGCTTATGACCTGTGAAGGCTCCGAAAATCCAGTTGACATGTAGGAGGTGCTGCGATTCCACGTGGACTCTATTCTATTTCTCTGTGCTCCGAGAGGCTGAGCGAAGACATTCGAGTACAGGGTGTTGGTTTTGTGGCAATTTCCAATTTTCCATTTCGGCGAACGATTTTTCGTCGTTTGATTGGGAGATTTATGAGCGGTTCGAATTGAACTGGAATTGAATTGAATTGTATTTTGCTTCATTCGCTGCCATGCTTCGAGGAACTGTTCTATAGTGTCTGCCGAATTCGTTTGTATGGTTTAATTCCATCCCATCCTCTGCCCCGCCCGGCAGGCTACCAGACGTGATAGGTTCAAGTTCCATCGAGAACTAGAAGCTGTTTTTGTTCATACCGATGGGTTTTCCGTTGCTACTGGCTAGCAAATGATGGCTAAATTTCGTTTTATTTATGTTCCATGTTCACCAACGGCGACATATTTTCCTCCCACCAGATCCAAGTGGCCAACTGCGAGACTGAATTTATACGCCGATGCATGACGGTGTGTAGCAAACCAACGAAGACGACGGCAGCGGCGACAGTTACAACCGCGAGAGAAAATGGTTTAGGAATATATTTTTTCGGTTTTATTTAATATATGTAAGTTCGTTTTAGGCGAATTTGTCTCGGGCTGGAGCGAGAAACCTTCTTCCACGAAGCAAATGACGTTTCTGTTCAGGGCAATTGCCGTTTTTATATTTGCTGGTGGTTTGATTGACAGCAGTGGACACATATTTAAGTAGGTATCATTTTCTATAGTGCGATGAAATGTTCTCTTTCCGCTAATGTTTCGGTCAAGGCTTTGATGGAGATATTCGGCAAAAACATCTCCAACTTCAAGCAAACTTATTTGAGCACCATTTTCTCAAGGATCAGTAACGTATATCAGAGTTTTTATCGTGTATGTACCTTGAGTAACAAGTAGCTAAATTTATAGCTATTAGTGAACATTACGTTACCAAGCCTAGCATTAGATTACTACACTTGTCCAAACCCGTACTATGATTCGAGACGACGGAATGCTCATTGAATCCATGTGAGCAACGAACCAAGCACAGCGATAATGAGCATATGCATGTTCATGAAGTAGGACGTAATGATTCCGTTTTCTTTGCTGAATCACTTCAGCGTCAGAAACTTACAAAAGCGTATGCAGTACTTGGTCGGATCGTGTTCTAGGAGGAATAAAAAACTAATGTTGATCCAGGGTTGTTAACGCCACGTCGGTATAGGGTGGCCAGCTACTCATCCTCTGCGTTGACAACTGATAATAAAGCCAAATGATAGTCTGCTGGCACCTGAAATTTAAAATGGTTGAAAGGTTGAGGGGTGTCGCATTCAACGCTAGATTGTTCGGTACTTGATGCGCTTCCGGCACCCTTTGCATTGCACATGTACCACGGTAAATGACACTTCGTGATGATGACAATTTAAAGGCAAGGGGGAGGGCAACTTTTTTTTTGCTTCAAATTATAAAAATGACGCTTTTTAGTACCGCGGCTTAGTTTTCATAAACCAGTAATTATTTATAAAAACCGTTCGTGTTACTGTGCTCTATTTCGACTAATTATTCGTTTCTAAATATCGTTCCGAGTCTCCCAAAGACCGGAGCATCCCGGCCCGGGAATGAATGCTTTCGTTTTGAGCTTAGTGAGAATCACGAAAGATCAGGCTGTTCAAAGCCACTCACAAGAGCGTGTTGCAATTCATGACGTGTATTTAAAGCCCAGCAATGGGTGGACTCATGAAAAAAGGATAAAGCACCTCTCGAAAAGGCCTGCGGCCTATCACGGGCGGGATTCGCAATCCATGACGCTCCGGGCAAAAAATCCCGCAGACCAGCAGGCGAGCAGATGAAAGCTCAAAGAAGCGCGCCCGTTGGCAGAGGGCTCTTTTCGAAATCCCACAGGACATAGGGGAAAAATTAGCTTGCCTTGTGCTCGTGTGTATGTGCCCGTGGGCGCCGGTTCCGTTGCCGAGCTTCCGCAGCAAAGGCTGAACCGAAACGTACACGGGATTTCAATCATGTAACCGCAAATGAGTGGATGGTTTTGTAGCCCGTCCTCGAGGCCGCAAGTATGTTGTGTTACGCTATGGGTTGGCTATTTCACGTGCAGCGAGTAGGTGTAGGGTTGACAAAGGGTACAGTCAAATGTCAGAAATGGATACCCAAAAAATCTAAATTCGCTGAAGATTAGAATTTAATTGCGTGGCATTGACAAATGATTGCGGTGTTGCTGCTGTTTCAGGGAATCAAACTGACAAAATTAAAAAATATCTGGCGCATACTCAAGGGGAAGTTGATTAAATAAACTTTTCGGACATCGCAATGAATTAAAATGAAGCAGTTCCACAACATCGTCGAAGCAGAAAAGCAAAACAAAAGCAACAAGATTGAGTAATGGTTTTAGATATTTTCGATAAATTTAGCAAATTGTTTATGTGATATTTAAAACATGACTTGTAGCAGAAAAATAAACAAAATAAATCGATGAATATTTGCTATATTTAAATTCATGTTGAAATGTGGATAAGAAGGATTTTGCCTGATAGATTATAGTTCAAAAATTTCATACAATCTTGGACAGAGCAGCACTACTACGCTTTACACTCGCTTCCATTTTCAAAGTTGTTTCGAGAGTAACATCTTCTTAGACTGCCTTCACGCATGTCTGAGGATGCAATTTCCATCCCAGCCTTTATTGTGCAAGGATGCACCGATCATTTCAATATCGATCTTCGCAACTGACACGAACTGATACACCGGTGCCGTGTTCCGGCGAATGGCCTTCGGGCAACGACGATATCAGATATCCGACACAAACAGGCTCAAAACCGTGTAATGTTTGCTGCCACAGTAACATACACTAATTAAATGTATTCAAAATATGCCGTGGGAATGCTGGCAAGCATTCTAGAGGACGTTGGCGCAGAGAAGATGAGAGTAATGGGCGTGAGAAAGATAGAGAGAACCTCTTCGTCGCCGCCGGCGTTGTCTTCGTTCTGACGATCACAGAAATACCTCGGGCCTTATTTGAAGGCGACAAGGATCGGCCATAGGGTTCTCAGCTTATCACTCGGAATGGCTGCAATGCGGGACATGGACCGGGCTGCGGGGGTGCATGTTTGGGGATCGTTTGGTAAATTTATCAAATGCACCAAAGCACCGTCATCCGGTTTGTGCTGCATGTGCTTTCCGGGCAGAGTCCGTATTGAGATGTTCGTCCCTGTCGGCGGCGAAAACACAAAGCCTTCGAGAGTGGTCGACTTGAGGGTTCGTATGCAAATGTACACGAATGCATCATCATCGTGAGGTGGGGTTGCATATCCGTGCCGCGCCATGGGGCTGCACCGCTGGCAGTTGCAAATGCAACGATGCAATTGTTCTAATGCTTGGAATTACTTATTTATTTGCGAATTTAATCGTACGTGTTGTTTCGTGGTGTACAGTAGCAGTAGCCTGCAGGGAGACAGAGAAATACTGGAAGAGATGGAGAGTGAAAGAATGAGAGAAGAGAGTGTATCAGCGACTATAGCAAAGCTTGCCACATATAGCTCAGCAACTCTATCTCTTCCTCTTATGGCTTCTATCCCTTGCTTTTCTTCGTCTTTCTCTGTTTATCGCAGAAAGGAAACTGTTGCTAGTGCCACCGTCTTGTGGTCTGTAAATATATGTCCTCCGCCTTGGATCGGTATCTCAGAATGGATTGCTCCTTAAGCAGGATCAAGCGAACGCAATGCCCTCCCTCCGGAAGCCCTAGATCCTCAACCACCTGCTGGCAAGGACGTGAGGGAGTGATTGTCACTTCAATTAACGATGGTTAAGATACGACCAGGACCCTGCGCTCCTTCGAGGTTCCTAGGTATCGGGCCGTTCACGGGTAGATTTGTTCCCCGATAGTAAAACAGCGAAACCTGAATCGATGGCAGGACGCTTCCGATGTGTCGGTCGTTCAATCGTTCCTTCACTCACCGGCACCTGTAACGGTATGGTTCGGAGTGCTTCCTCACCATTCTAGGCAAGTGCGCCTCGGGCTCCATTTTGGGCGAATAAGACCAATAGGAAGGACAGCGAACAAGTACCCACCTGCCCTAATGCGACGATATTCTCCGTGCAACAGCTGTGTGAAATTTCAAGACATTTGTCTCCTCATCCGATCGTCCTCGCCGTCGTCGTCGATGTCTTCGTCGGTGTGGGCGATGGTAAATGATCGAAGATTAATTACAGAAACATGGATAATTGGTATGTTAACATTCCCGTTTCCCATTCGAGGCCGGTCTTCTGCTCTGGCCTGTAAATGGTGGTATGGGGCGAGGCAGACAGCCGGCGTAGGCACCAATCGGGTCTACATTCCGGATCGCTGGTGTTTCGATTGGGTCTCTCGGCGCTACTGAACGCCTCGTGGTAGCAATTGTGGGACTGATTTATTTGAAGTTCGGTATTGAAAATTTAGTTTAAAGTGGCCATGTTGGGATTGGCATGCGATGCCAGGATTGCGAGGGTATGTTCTCGAAAAGTGTTAACGGAAGTCACTTTAAAGTGCTCCATTGCAGCGGAGAGAGATTTTTATTCAGAAAAATAAAATTATATTATTGAAGGTTTTATGAGAAAAAAGATTCACAATGTAAGTTATCATATTCTCGATGTACCTTTTATCAAGTATGGACTTATAATTTTCCTTACATTTGCCTGACAGAATGTGAGAAAAGATGTAAATAAAATAGAATGCAGATTTGTAGATTAGCTAACATTCAACTATGGAACTAACGAAAAAAGGTAGACTGCAAAACAGGAATGTGGATAACGATGAACAGAAGAAAACACCTTATTCTGCGACGGAAAACAATCCAAAGAACTTTTTCTCCAGTAAGGATGCGGGGTTTGTATGGTTAGAAGTGGCATCACAGTGAATTGCAGTGAACAAAGCGATCGAGAGAGAAATGAAGTGTAAGAGTGATAGTGCGCGACCGACGAAGAAAGAGCGAGTGTGGAACAATTCGAATCAAGGAAGAATTCGGAAGAGAAGGTTAAGGTCTTGTGTGAGGTTGTTTCTTCACTTGCAAGTTTCAATTGTTTCACTACAGATCGATTCGATTCTGCTAGCAAAGATGCTTTATTCTTTGGTTTTATTGCCTTTAACACGTTTGGGAAAAAAAAAGTATGGGTGGATTGTGTGTGGAAAAAGGTAGGGATGTGCTTCATGAAGTAGAAAAACTCAACGGGATTCAGACTTCGATTTCGTTTTTTTTCCATTGATAGACGCTATGTTACCTTTTTTTTATTTCAGAAGAAACAAGTAGCAAAAAAAAGCAAACCAAAAAATGAAATTACGATCGAAACCAAACTGCTGTTGAGTGTTGTTGAGTCGTTAGTTGAAATGATGGTTGATCGAAAAGTGACACAACCGAATAAAGGCTCGTTCAAAGTGTCTTCTTTTTTTTACGGTGGTTAAGCCGATCGTTCCGTACAAAATGCACTGGAAGAAATAGGCCCATTTTCGAGAAGATGGAAATGGCAAAAATGAGTAGCAGACCGGCATCAGCGGATGGTGTTTACGCCACATATAAAAATACAACAGACCCCAAAAAGAAACCGGTACGAGGGAAACTAGGATGCAGGGATCGGCACATTTGGTTTCGGATTTTGAATTAAACTTCAATTTGTGTTTCTTTGATGGGAGAAATTTAGCATAAACGGTTTCAGTCCCGCTGCCGTCCATTCGTTTCCTTGAAGGTTCAGAAGCTTTGCTCGTGGTCTGCGTGGGTAAGCTTGGATAACTTTCCCAATCGAACGACCTACCAAGGCCACTGGGCCCGTTGGGTCCGGTTATTTTTAGCCGATATTCCCAACGGATGCTGATAACATGAGTGAAGCTTTGGAGGTTGCCCAAGTAAAGGGACATTCAGAGGGGTGCGGTGCTGTAAAAAAAGGAATTTTTGAAAACACCTCTCGTCATCACTGAGTTTGTGAATTTGATTTTTGAATATTGCTGTGCTGATTAATCCATTATCTAACTATATCAGCTCGCGTAAATACGCAGGATTAAATGCAGGTTCCACTTGCAGTGTACTTGAATTGTTAAAGACTGTAGTAACGTTGCAGTCCGCAACGGTTGACCGCGCTGTCGCTTGGTGGCAGATGCCATAAAACCGAGGGTATATAAGGAACCGAGCGGGTTCGAACCAGCCTTTTGGGGCGGGAAAAACGAGAAAAATAAAAGGACAAGTTTTTTGGCTCTACCCCGCTGGACTGGCAATTAAAGTCGAGAAAAAAACTCGTGTTTCAATCCCGTTTCCAACACGAATGCTTCGTAAGGTACTGCAATGCCACTGAACTGCGTTTGCGAATTAATTAAATATTGTGCACATCCTGAACATAACAGCCTTGTGATATGCATTATGGCAAATAGCAATAGTAAAATTTTCTGCGAACCCGCCAATCACATGGACAAAGGAAATTGTGTAGTTATTGCAGGCGGTATGGATTATGCAATAAGCATGTACGCATTAGGCTTGCGTTCTACCGAGTGAATGATGTAGACGATTATAACGGAACATCGTAATTTCTTCCACTTGCTTTCACATGTGCTATGATTTCTCGGCATATCGTAAGCCAAACAATTAGTTACCAGGCCTGGGCGTGTGTAAACTGAACTGCACACATTTTATGATCCACTGTGAGTCCAACCGAATCGTTGCCAACCGACAGCAAACTATCTAGCTATTCCATCTCTTAGTTCTATCAATCAAGCGAAGTGCTCGTAAGTTACTGTGCTGATCGTTCAGCATTTTTCATTTTATTATTTCATAAGACACAGCCCACTCTTCACGGCACGCCGATTACGTATTTCGTTCGATGAGTTACACAAGAAGAAAAAGCATCACCAGAAGAAGGCACGTATTGGGATTGTCCAGAATTTATTACCCCCAACGCAGCATAATCCTACGCTGGACGGTTTATTCCTTGCTCCCACAAACCCCTTGCTATAGTAGAGACTTCCACCCTTATTCCCCAAATTCTCCCAACATGGGTTCATTATCTCGAATGTTGAATGAGCGTTCACGGGCTTCCTTGTCTGGGGAAGCTTTTTCCCTCGATATAATGGAGGCGCCTGGTGGCTGATGGAATTTTGTAACGGCTTCGCAATTGCGTGCTTCATGTTTGGCGGCAAAATGCCCATTAATCCTGTGTCGCAGACTTAAAGGATTACAATCGAGGTTGTCGCGGCTGTCGCATTGAGCGCGGGGAACTCAGTCACGAGACCTTCGTCTGAATAGGTTCGCCTTGCGCCAAAACAGCAAAACGCGGGTTAAGCATGAAATCGGACCCCATGGACTCTCTTCTCCGGAGAGAAGCCTTTCCAGGCGATGCGAACGGTGCGAACCAAATGTAGCAAGTGACTACTGGAATGATAGGCCAACAGACAAAAGTAGATAATGATACGGAAGTCTGCTGAACTAGCCGTGGAAATTCGAGCTATAAGTACGCTATTGATTCCTTTTCCACAAATGAACTGAGTGCGGGGCCATGTGTTGGGGAAACTGCCGCAGTGTCTCGAAATGGAATTGAAAAATGTGAAATAAAATCAGCTTAAACTGCCAGCAGGCGAAGGCGAATGTTGAGTTGAAAGGTTAAATGGAACGGAATAAAGACTCTTCACCGATGGCACTATCGGGGGACGTTTTGTGGTGCTGTGTTTTTGCAATTGGCTGATGGTGGATAGAGGGAGGGTTTTTTTGAGACAGAGCAACAAATGGGACGGGCTTGGTGCCCATATGTCAAATGGGATCGAGACAGGTCGCCGAAGTCTGCTAAGTGCAGGTGCTAGAATATTGCATGGTTCTAAAGCTGACGAGTGTGGTTATGCTCGGTGGAAGGTTGAAAGTAACGACAGCTCGTTTCTGTAACAAAATGGGCCTCTTGCACGTGAGCCTGTACATTGTTCATGGAAAAGAATCTAATATCAAATAAGTTGGAGCGAAAAAGGGCGGAAACAAATTTATATTCCTCACCTTATTGTGCACTACCGGATCGTCTTGCTTAGGTCCTAGCTACCTCGAACGACCATCAAGTTGAATGGGACGAACATATGTTCAATAATGCAGCAATCGAAAAACTCAGTGTGTGTGGATCGGAGTGGATATTGGAGTTGAAAAATTCATAAAAATAGAACAGAGAGCGGCTGTTTTGCTTTAAAAAATAGGACATTGTGCAGGAGCGACTCAGTTGAAGACGAACCCGGCAGTACGCCCCTGCTGCCCCGATATGTTTATGGATAGACAGCTGCTGTCTGTGAAGTGAAATGTATTCTAATAGCTTATCCACGATTATTGCCTGCTCGCCAAGACTTGAGACAAAGCAGCGACGCATCGTGTGTGAAAAACGCGTTACGCTTGAAGTGGGTTTCCTTTCCGGAGTACTACGAAAGCCATAAGTTAAATGGTAATGCGCGCCCCTTGCTGCCAATGTTGGACCATGCGCAACCCTTCCATGTGCCTTTACAGCTTCATCCTGCAGAAAGGTCGTCAGCAGTTCCAGTCTCATAATTGATATAAAGTGAGTAAAAGCACACGCACATAATTTTTCTCCCTGGAACAGTCACACTTCCAGGAAGATTACTTCTCTTGCTTGCTGTCCTGGCTGTTAAAGGAACAAACATCAACTTGTGATTTAAGCGAAAATCATACACCGAACAACGGCAAGGACGTAGGCATTAAAACCGAAACGTAGCGCGAACCTCCGAGTGGGGGATTTGTTCAATATTTGTTTGTATTCACTTGTACGCAACCCACTCACACTCCCAAGCCGTGTAAGGGATGTGAAAAGAATAGTTAGAAATATTTTGTCTTTCGCTACATTCTTGTGACCCCTCGATTGCCATCGTGTCTCTCGCCTCCCTTCGAGGTTGCTTCACCGGATACAGGATCCGACAATAGTTAAAGGTGGTGGAAATCCGGAAACACACTTCTACGCGGGCAGCGGCGTCTGGGGCGCAAGGCTCCGTTTATGTTTACAACTTCGGTAACGACTTATGAAAGTAATAATAGCGCTTATAATGAGACTACGCGACCAGATAGCGTAGGAAGAGCGCGCCCACCAGCCTTAAGACGCGTGAAAGTTTAGTCAAATAAAAACTTTCGCCAATGTCCCGAAAATCTGTGTTTTTTGAGAAACGGGAAGAGTGGTGTATTGTCTATAGGCGCTGGGAGGTTTTTTTGCTTCATGTTTCTTCTCTGGGGTTTTGGTTTACTTGCAATTGTATGGTGGTTTTTTTGTTTGGGTTTTTCACTTTTCCCATGCAGCTCCTTTCGGGGACAAATCTGAGGCTCCTACTCTACGCCAAATCGGGACGAGGATGTGTTGTTTCGGCCACAACAGCCGCTACGTTTTCACGTCCCTTTGCGATTGGGGTAAAAGCGGAAAGATTAAGTGCGGACACACTAGCAGGGGAAGAGAAGAAAGAAAAATGGGAAAATGCTTCAAACGAGCACAAAAAGGATAAAACGCCTCGTTGTTGCGCAATTCAAAAGCGAAAAATATAGTACAAAGTTCCCATTCCGTCGTCTCCGTCGTCCCGTTTCGAAGCGATTGCTAGCCGGAAGCTTTTGTTTGTGTTATGTTATCCTTTAAAAGACGAGTGTCTCCACAAGGCGAGAACTGTCTTTCAATGGCAATAGTGGGGGTGGTGGTAGTGGTAGTGGGGAGACAAATGTTGTTGGAAGTAATATTTGAACGACAGGCAATAAGCGGGCCTAGACGGCGGAAGTCGGGCGATACCAAAGTAAAATCTTTACGAGTTTGCCTTGAATGGGTAATCGCCGCGGACGCCGGACATTAGCAGGGGAAATTTTGGGAAATTATGGGCCAATAAATCAGTCCGCCAAATGCTGTGCTGCTGTGGGAAAGTGCTTGAGCTTCTTCGCAGGCCCACGGAGGTCATTAGAAGACGGTGAAGCGAGTCTTCTAAAACGGTCATTTTGATTGATGTGGGAGTGAAATTGCCGCACAACAAGCGGCCGGTCCATTGGCCCCCCGCCGAGCCCGGGGTCAAGCGGTTCCAAATCGGATAGTTTGGAGACCTTTGCGAGAAGCTGGAGGGCGCTTTCGGAGTCACGGTGTCGCAATTTGCAGTCAACAGATTTCCCGGGCAAGGATTGTAAAGTTTATGATTAATTTAAACACGAGCTGACAAATTAACGATCGGTTCATCATAAATTATTCACGCAACGATGGTGTGTGTGAGTTCAGCGCGTTAACTCGATCGCCCTTCGATTGAGGAAAGTGGTTCCGTGACCAAGAAGCGCAAAATTGAAATCACTTGTGATGAGTTATGGTCCGGTTCTGCTTGACTGCGATCCACGTACGCAACCCGATACCGTCGGCGATTCGGAGAAAAGCTTTCCCCGTGTGCAACTGATGGCCACCAGTGGGACAGATGTAATACTAATTCCGACAATGCCTGATGGCTTATCAGTCGTCGGCGCTCAGCTGCAGGAACACAAACGGGACCTGCAGGACGACAGTGACCGGTGCGAGCCGACGGGCGATGCGATAGAGTAAATTGTCCTCGAGACTGCTACGGAGTTCTTTAACGACATCACAAGATCTGGCCGGCGCGATGCGAGTGGGTGACTTCCGTAACTTCAACCGTATCACCGTGCTCAGCCAAAACTGTCATCTGATATCGCTAATCGGGTCTAGCTGGCCAGAAGACAGATGCATTTGGTACATCCAGCCGGGAAGTGGATGAAAGACACGCCTGGAAGGACACACCCCCTCTGCATAGCCCAAAGCAGCATTTTGCGTGCGTTTGGAAAACAGAACATGCTAGCAGACCGGATTGGACGGGAGGAAATTGAGGAGAAAAAACAAGAATCTCGAAACCTCTCGAGACACGGGTAATGAATTTTCCAAGGCGCCTTGGGCCATCGGTGTAGTGTGTGACGTTGCGTGGCAAGGCCATGTCAGAAGCTCGCTGAAGGGATCAGCAATGGGAATGGTGTACCTTTGGCCCCGAGGCTTCCTCGCAACTGATGTTTTCTCTAGTGCTATGTAGAAGTGTTTCACGACGGAAGGCACAGTGTAGGAGCGACCCACCGACACGTGTCAGATCCACCGCTGCTGATTAGTCGAGGCGAGCCTGGAGACCTTAGTGAATATATGGAAAACCTAATTCTGTTCGTCAGTGCAGTTAATGCTTGCTTGTACCACATAATGAAAGCAAAACTTTTCAAAAAATAAACTACAGACAATGTCAGTGTACGTCTATAAAATATGTTATGGATTAATTAAATTATTTCTTTATTTGTTAAGCTATATCAATACATTCCACATCGCACCGTAATATAATAGAAACACTCCACCAACAGCAATTGGTGGTAATATCAGTCATTCTTGACATCATGCATTCCAACCGAGCTCGCTTATTGTTTTATCTGTCTTTTCGTCAGGTTTCAATCGTCCAAGTATGGGAGTCCAAAATGCTGCAGAATGTAGCATGCACTGCAAGCGCTCCACCACTGTTGTAAATGCATTGCAACTGCTCAAACGTCCACGATAACATAAGTTGCATAAGTAGTTTTGTACCGTTTTTAAATCCTCGCCCTGAAGAGCTGTCTTTACCGCGCTTTCTATTTTCACCTCCTCCTCCTCCTCCTCCTCCTCCTCCTTCTCCTCCTCCTCCTCCTCCTCCTCCTTCTCCTCCTCCTCCTCCTCCTCCTCCTCCT
>JAOEFI010000003.1:1131120-1162642 GCA_034621735.1 Anopheles plumbeus | reverse complement strand
GTGTAGCTCCCACCGTGACACCACCGCCTCCTCCTCCTTCTCCTGTTCTTACTATCTCTCTCTTTCTCTCTCTCTCTCTCTCTCTCTCTCTGTCTCTCTCTCACACACTCTATTGACACTGCATAGTCAAAAGTACGTACGTGATTCGATTAAGCAACTCTATGGAATCAGACTTCTCACGAACTGCAGTGAAGGCAGGCTCTTTCCACGAACAGCTCTCGTTGCCGTTTTTCAATTGCATCGGTTTCTGTTTTAATTTTTAATTGCTTTGCTTTGCGCTCCTTAGCCCTACCGTCGGCCACATACAAGCCAGAGGGGGGCGAGAAACGAACGCAAGGATTTGCTAATTGAAGCTTTTCCTCACACTTGAGCAACGCTGCTTAAGTTCGTTTGCAGAAGTGTATGTAATTACCAACGTGCCAGGCCCGTCTGCTATCCCGGAGAGACATTGATCATTTCCAGCTTTTATGCTTTATCCTTTTCTTTCGCTCGTTTTTCTCCGTTTCCCGCCCGCTACGCTCCATTCCATGACATCGCGTTTGAAGGCGTCACGTAAGTCATTGAAGTCAAGTGGATCAACATTACCGCTCTATGCGGCCGTGCGTTAGGAGAAGAGTAACAAAAGTGACACGTAGGCACGAAGAAGGATACCGAGGTTCAATTGCTCAACACTCTATCCCAAACGTGGCAAAGGATGTGTTCTGATATCAGTTTCAGTTGTAGGGCGTAACGGCAGTAATTACCTTATATCGCGTTGGCATATTGTATTCGCCCTTCGGAGTTCAGGAACAAATCATACGCCAGCGGTGGAAGGGTGAGATGGCATTTGGGCGTGTGTCGCTTCTCATCTATGTAGGGCAGCTAATGAGCAAGCACAAACCAATGAAAATTTACACTTCGACTCAAATGAGCGATGCAACGGCTTTTGGAAAGCTTTATCGAGAGCAGAGAAAAAGAAATATCTATAGTGTTATTCGCAGGATGTGCACTCCAGGAGCTGATTTGTCCCCTGTCGGGAAAATGTACAGAGAGTCTTAACGGGGAAGGAATAATTCAAGCTGCCCCTCAATCGTAACTACTGACCGTTCTTGACGATACTTATTTCCTTTCTTGGCCTTATTCCACCTTCAGCTCCTTGGCAGCAGACACGATAAATTGGTAATACTCTGGAATGTTTTGGAAATGGAATTTATCGAAAATATAATCATTTCTTTTATACTGATTGAAGAATAATAAGATTGCATACTATCGCAGAATAAACACGCTTGATGCTATTATACAAAATTTCACCATTTCAATGAAATCAATGGAATTCGTTTCAGAAAAGAAAGGAAAGTTCGTTTTCGTTCGTTTCCATATTGATGAGGTTTCTTTGAGAAAGCAGCTAGAACAAATATTTAAGGCGAGGAAAAATATTGTTTGATTTTATTTCGTTCGCATGCTTAAAAGAAAGAAGCGTTTGGCTTCGTTCCTTGCCGGGACGCTCTGGGACCGAAATGGTGGAAAGAGACTTCAATTCCTTCCGTTTTCCTTTTGTTTAGCAGCTGTCTCGAGTGGCTCAAAATTCAGACGTTGAACGTGACTTCCGACACACAGATGTTTAGCAGCCATTGAAATTCATAAACTTCCACCCACAGATGAGTTTCGTCGGCCCGAAAGCAGCCGGACAGACGAATACCCGTCTCTGGCGAGACAGACTGAACAGGACTGCCATGCCATGGGCAACCTCGAAGCGACACCGTTTGAGACATGAGACAAACATAATTTCTGTTTGGCCCTGCTAGGCGAAATTGCGATTAAATCTGATGACTGTTTGTGTTTTTTCTCGTGCATTTTCACTCTCCCTCATTGATGGGTGTTTTTCGTGGAGATTTATTCGAAGTTCGTTATATCAATGCCCATCACAACGAAATGATTCCGTTTCCCAAAACGGCCCACCCCACGTCAAGATATGATGCGAGCCGCTTCTCCATAGCGCAGGTGGGCGCGGTTTTCTTTTCGATGATGGGAACTTTATGACTTTTACCGATCTTTGTACATGCCAGTTTATGTGTGGCGTGTATGGCAGGGGGATATCAAACGAAAGGCCACGTGGCCAAATGCGTGCTCCGGAGGAGATTTATCGCGTTCGTATGCTCTTTCCGTGTGCTTGCCCTTGGTGAAGTATCTTCATTTGGCGCCTGCAAGGCTACGGGAAACAAAAATGGCTCGGGAACTGGGTTAGAGATCGTATCGCGGGAATATGAACGCTGACGGAGGGCGGCGCTTTCGTCGGACGGGCGGTGATGATTTATGAAGTAACAACGACCTTTCATTCGAGGGGTTTCCGGTTCCCTGCGCACTGGCAAGCTGGATCAGGGGTTCGCTCTCGGTATTGTGCCATGAAACTTATGGTTATCGGCAAATAATTGATCATTGATCTCGTCCGAGGCGAGAACAAGATCGACTTCGATTGTTCGACGTTACGATTCGATTATTTTCCATTTTTTCGGCCCACGTGCTTGGGGAAGCAATTTTTGGGGCCTCGAAAAATCGTGAGAGGGGCGTAACCTTGACCAACTGACGCGAAGCCACTCTCAATCTCGTTTCTCTGCAGTCAGCAGTTGTAATGTCGTGAAGCAGTCGTTTTCGGCGAGGGAGTGAAGACGGCCCGACATGTCACATGACTCGCTGGACGGGGCTAGGGGGAACGGTGGGCCATGACGCGTGGACCCGGCGACTCTTCGCGTGGAAAAGGCGTGATCATAAACGAGTTCGAACGAATCCTGCCCGGTCGAGGCTGGAGGTGGGAAGGAATTATTGGGCTTTAAAGAGCGACCGTAAAAATGAACGTTATCGATGGCGCTGTGTGTTGGTTGGTATTTGCCCCGTACAGACGGATGGGCCGTACCCGTTGGGCCTGCTGTTGGATTGAACTTTCCCAGACCGATGTGATCGTTTATCGCTACGGCCAAGTTGGCTGCTCACCTCACCTAGCCGCGCTTCGTCACCGCCCAGAGTTCCAATTAACAAAAGTGATCGCTGGTCAGTTGGGCAAAGAGCGTCATCGGGGTTTGCCATGCGATGCGGCTTCCCATCATCATTTACCCTTGTTTGCTCGACGAGCCGCAATGGCCATCAAATCGCTCCGCTGTCGCATTCGAAACTTTTCCCAGATTCGTCAAGTCATGGAAAACTAAAGCATATAAACTGACATCATGACAGTTTCGCGGCGGCTTTCCGAGCCGTCCCAGGTTCCCGTCTGGCATTGGTTTGAGGGTGGGGATTGAACGAACAGGGACGTGGGGCAGGTTCGAAACAACTCGAGGAACCCAGTTCAGCAGCTATCGCCCTAATCAATATCGTTACGTTGGTTCATTGGTCGTATATCGAAGTTTTATCGTAAAATCTTCCAAAACGACCATAACTCAGCGCGTGGACATGAATTTTCGTTTTTCCCGCGAGGTACGTTTGAAGAGTGCCAGAAAAGGACGGCGGACGAAGCGGAAGCGCAAGCTGCGGGGAACATCGATTCAGCGACCTCCTTCCTGCTGTCGATGGCGTTGTTGTTTTGTGTGTTCGCCCCGCGCGCCCAACGATTTCAAGTTGGCTTTCGGGACGTCTTTCGCATGTTTCGCATGTTGGAAATTGTTTTTTTGTCCTTTGTCTGTCGCCGCTTCATCGATGCTCTGATCCTTGAACGTTTTGTGAGTAAGTACACATTTAGCCTGCTTCCGTCGGGCGCGCCAGCACGAACCATTCCGGGCATTCAGTCTTGCAAGCTTTTTTTGTGACCCGTTATCCGTTAGTTGATGTCCTGCCATCGGTCCGGCGCTGACAAATTGATGAAGCGCGACCGAAACAAAAACGAGGGGAAATTGAACGTCGAAAAAAAAGAAAGAATTCGGCTACACCACCAACTGGGGGGTTTTCGGGCAAACGGAGCGGAAACAATCCGGAACAAGCTTGTTTCTTGTCTTATCTCGGTGCGATCATCATGAGCTCGACTGGCCACACCAGCTCAGGAACGATGGCTGCTCTTTGTCTTGGTTCGCCTGCGCTACTGCAGTAACGGACAAATTAATAGGTTAGTCGGCGGTAGCCTCGGAAGGGTCGAGGGTGGAGCGAGCGGACACGGTCTTGTCGTCATGTCCGGAAAAGAAAGCCTTGATTAACGGTACCGTGCCGGCTCAGGCTTGAGAAGTTTTAATGATGAAATTATTAAGACTGAAGTCGAGTGAACAGGAGCAAACAGGGCCCCGGAGAAGGTTGAGTTAATTTGATCCATGGTCAGTCTACGGATCCGAGCATCCATGTGCCGTGTCAATTAAGAAAGACTCTCCTTTCCTCTGGACGATCCAAACAAAAGCTTTTGTGCAGACTTCTTAGTGAAGCTCATCCTATGAATATTTGTTAAACACCATATGTGAGTTCTACGGACCGTTACATGCCAGGTATCGCAACACAATCTTTAACCATTCATTAAATTATTAATGCAACATCTGAATTGATGTGTGAGGTAAATATTTTCTCCAGCGATCTCTACAAAATCTTCAGAACATTCTTTGGGGATTCCATTCTGGGAATGCAGTATGGGCAAGGCGCTGTAAGCTAATTAACAAATCTTTCTAATACAGCTTCTTCGCTGACGTCTTCTTGTCATCATGTACATCAAAGAACGAGCGAGCTGGCCTTTAAGCTGTTTTTTTTTCGTTCAATAGTTTGTTCGTTATGACGCGCTGCCACATGAGGTAGCAGTTTTTCTCAACACCCGCTTCTTCCAGCTAAAAGTTTACCTTCTCCAGAATGTTGGTTTTCCAAAGTCAAGCAAATGCCTAACAAGGATTATAAGAACACGAGTTCGGAGAAGGGCAGGTAGCGTTTACCTTCGCCATCGAACATTCAGCTGCGATGTAGCAAAACTTGCTCACCGATCCATTCGGGCCTGAAGGAAACTTTTGGAATGGCCGGTATTTGGCGGAAAAATGCTCCCATTGCAAGTGAAAACTTTGACCACAAAACTTTTCCATCTCCGGTGAGTAGGTGCGCCAGGGGAATACCTAGCGAGATACCGGACGGGAGGGGAATCATACGCAGGCCGTAGGCAAGGTATAATCCATCTTATTCGGGCGGCACACCCTCGCCTGGTGTGCTTTTTATGGTGGTAGTGGTCAGTTTTAGATGAAATCCTGCCTGCCTATCCAAGCGTAAACCTTTGCTCCGTACGAGTGAGACATGCAACACAACAGCCAGTGGCACTAATTCTGACGAAATTATGTGGAAGTAATATAATCTCCGTGAAAAGCACTCATAGCATCTGGAGGCGAGGTAAGAGTGTATAGTTAAGTCTCACCGAGGCAGAGGAAGAGCGTACGACCCTTCGAGATGTCCGACAACCGACCATATTGTAGGCTTCCCTAATGACTGCTTCTGCTACTCGAACTCTTCCCGACGCCAACCAGTTCCCAGCGTTGGTGTCGAATTGGTGATCATCAGTGCCCCGAGCGAAAGCGCGGGAGCAGCTAATGAATTAAATTCGTAGGGAAAATGTATGCTCTATCGCTCAAAGCAAACACCGACCGGCAGACTGATGATCCTGCCCCTGCCGGTTCCCGGTGGTGCTCGTGTTCGGTCTTCATTTATTGTTAACCTCTCATGTGTGCGAACGCGAAGTGGCGAGGATGGTGTCCTGGAAAAGCGAGTCCTCGGCCGACAATGCAACTCCGAATGTGTGAGCTTTGCAACGAAGACGAGTCGTAGTGCAAGAACAAACGCTCTGGGTCAACGCCGACTTACTCTCGACGGCTGTTAACCTGTTCAGGGCTGTGTACGCTACGTTCGATGCAATCCTTCGAGGAATTCTGTGCTGCGATTTTCTGTTTGTTGGCCACTACAATTTTCATACAGGCCAAAGTTGATTATGCTGTAGTACACTCGTCGGGCCGCATTGCAATTCTTGAACGCTATTTTCCTCTTACTGCGGCCATCGGTATCATTATCAACATCATCACCGTTTCATCGCGAAGCGCTGAACCGGCCTTAAGTGGAGTGAGGTCTAATACATATTCTTTTTACCCGCATCGGGAACTGGAAAGGAAATAGCCACTTGGCCATCAAATGAACCTTTGGTTGCCCCTTCAACGCTGATAGGCTGCATCACACCAGGTTTTCTATTGCGACGGAAATGACTTGCAAGTTGGATTGTATAGATTTCCAAATACAATTCGGCACTGAGTTTCTCGCAAATTAGGATGAGCCCGATCCGTAAACCGGTAAAGTGTTTAAATTTTAAATGACACCTTGCAGGATAAACAATCAATTGCCCGAACTAGCACAAAGAATTGTCCATTACACATTTTTATTGATTCCCACAAGACCACTATTATTCGCCATACAATTCGAAGCAAAACTGATTTTTTCGGTGCTTTCGGAACCTTGTTCATATTAAAGTATAAAATGTGTGTAATATCGTTACTGGGCCGTCACTTTGTTGCGGTTCTCAAGAACCGCACTTGACCAACGGTAACCTAAGTAGCCGTAGTGGTATTCATCGGCAAAGAAGCTGTCGTGTTGCGGCTTGCAAGACGGAAGCCGACGGATTTCTCGGCAGACATTTCCGAAGAAGTCCTCGAACTAAAAACCTCAAGCGAACATTCCGTTGGGAATCGAATGCAGGTGCTCGTAGTTCGGAGTTGTTTTTCCGGCAACCTTTGGAATGTAACGGACAAGGATTGCCTTGCCTGTCCTCCGCTGGTGAGAGTTGGGTTTACAGTATGTTTGCAGAAATAACTCAAGAAAAGTTGAATTGCTTGTTGAACAATCTACTGAAGAGATACATATGAGTATTCCAATGCGACTTGCGAACGTCATCATTTCTCATACAATTGAAGCAAATAGTTTAACGTCGAAAGAATGAAGAGAGAGAGAATACCGAAGAAAGAGACAGAAAAAGATAAGGCAAGTCAGAGAGGCATGGCGTGTAAAATAGGTGGCCCGAGCACCCCCGGAGCTGTTGCTTCAGGAATAAAGTTCAAGTTAGTCGAGTAAACACTTTTGACTTTTGAGTTGACTTTAAAATTTCCTTGAGTAATGATGGGAATGTGTCCTATGTACCATGCATTGGCAGCACGTGCGGAAGGCTGATGTCGGGATCTTACTCCCGGGTCGGGGTCTCGGGCAAAACGCATTTCTTTAGTGCCCGTCACCCGAGAATTTCTCTCGTCAGAAGAAGTAAAGGGTACAATTTGACCGGGCAAAGAAAGCATCTTTTGGAGAGCACAGGAACAATTTCACTGAGGACAAGGAAAGGGTCACTCAGTCCTGCCGTGCTCTTCCAGTGTGTTTCCTTGACGTTAGACGACAAACCAACTGAACCAAATAAGGGGAAAGCTGATCGGGTGGCTCCCCTACAACCTACGAAGCTGTCCTTTGTTGTGCCTGTCTTCAGTGATTACGAACGATGTTTACATCAAAATTTTCAAGACCTGCATAATCACCATCAGCTTCCGCTGGTACTGCAAGCAACGTGTCTTCAGTGCTAACGCGCACGACGACGTCTTACACGCTCATCATAATGAGACTGTGTACACACACTCGCACTAGGCGAAGCCGTTTTCCCATCATGCGACGGGGGCATTAACGCCAACAGACCCTTCATCGCTGGTGAAATCAGAAAATCACACTTCCATGGTGCCCCTGCTGCCTGTGGCCGCTCCTTCCCTTTCACTTCTCGCTTTAAGGGGTGCAGAGGTCACAAAGGGAGCACAAAGTATTGCAGCAGGGGTAGCACCAAGCACCTTCCGGCAGGGGTCTGTGCACATTTTGAATGAGACGCAATCATCTTCAATTTCGTCCGGGTCCGTAAACTGATGCTGGAGGAAATGTTTTAAAGAAAGAAACCCAGTACTTGTCATGTGCAACGGTTGGGGAAATATCCATCCTGACACGAACGACGATGATCAAAGGTGCAGTTTATGGTTTTATGTCGATTGGTCTTGCCCACCCGGCGATTTCACTTAAACCATGCGTTATCTCTTCTTCCGCTCCTTCAGCTCCTGTCGTGAACATTCGAGCGATTGCGTGGAGAAGACGCAGCAAACATCAAGCAGCAGTTTGATCGGATTCGATTCGGTCTTGCTTTGCATGAAGAGAGGGGCTGGGCACCTCTATCCCGTGCGCGGAGAATTGGATGCCGGCCGGCAGAATGTTTCGCTCGAGAATATTTTGTGGGAATGTAGCCGCTTGGCTGGGATGGAGCCCATCCCGTCGCGTGCAATGACGAAGATGCGTTAAAGAATAGCACAGTCGCAAACAACGTTCCTGGCAAGTTTTCCGACGATTCTTGTGAGCGACTCCCAAGACGATTATCATAATATTTGAAGTATGCCCTGACGACGGGTACCATTTCCCGGTCCGTTTCTCGTGGTCGACACATGGGCTAATGTAGAACTGCAGCAGACGCATAGAACAGCCAGCGCAGTTCGCACTTTCGAGTGCGTTTTCCTTACTGATGTCTGAAAGAGATGCGGTCCGAGTGTGTCATTCCGTTTGCAGAAAGATGTCTGACAAGTGCCAGTACATTTTGATGCGCATGCTGAAAAACGGGAACTACATTGAAATACAATGATTTCAGGAACGGTATTTGAGCTGCACATTCCGACAGCATTTTTTTGGATCGCTCCGACTACATTTATTTATTTTGTCTCGTCCGAGCGAATCGTTCACGAAAGGTCATCGAAATGCCGAATATGGAATATTATGTTGCAAACGATCGGTTGCGGCGATGTTGAAGCTTCGTAATACAAAGTGAACAATTAATGAAAATATATCCTTTTCCAAAACTGGAATAAAATTTCCCAAAAAACCGAAAAACATCCGCCCGGCCTTTGCCGCGAGCCTTTTCTTTACCGCGTAACCACCACGATGGCCATAAATCATTATCCTTCCTGATAAAATCTCTCTTTGAGCTGCGCGATCCCGACACGCACGCGAAAATTAATAATTGCCAAGCGCCCCGACGACGACGGACGCCTCAGCAAAAGTGTCAAAAAAGAATGAGTTTTTTCCGGGAACGACTCCTGCCAATTTCGCGTTGCCAGTTCCTTTTCCGGCTACCTCCATGATGGAGGGCGTGGGGATGAGTCAAAGTGTAACACATAGTTGCATCCATTAATTCACTCATTCTCGCCGCTAGTGGCGTTGGTGGTGGCTTGTTTTTACTTTGTATGTTGGTCTTCGGCTTTTCGCTGGCTTGCTGTCGCCTAAGCGGATCATAACTTTACCTTCACTGTTATCATTTAATTTTTTTCTGTTCGGTACATATACTTGGGAAGCGACTACCCTCTGGTGTCTCCCTTACCGTACGGCATCAGCACTTTTTACAGCCGTTCTGGATGTTTGTTGTCATTTGTTTTCGCTCGTGACTTTTGGTAATCCGCAAACTTTTCTCAAGCTTCAGCTCTTGGTGATGCTCACGTTTTTTTTCGTTCCCACGTTTATTCTTTCGCTGTCTGATTCCTGGTAACAAAAACGGTGGTGTGTTGTTTCCGCCACATACCATGAAATCCTTCAAATGGCACGTAAGGATCTTCGACGTTGTTCCTTGCGACGATAGATCGCGACGAGAAGCGCGGGCGGTTCTGAAAGAAACCATTTCTTGTACGAGGCCTCTGCGGAGTGGTAAAAAAAATCTGTCCTAAAACTCAGTGGAAAGTCAACCGGACGGCACGGATTTCAAGCAACTAGCGGCCGAAACGACGGCCAGAGGAAGGAAAACTTTTTCCGATAAACTGTCACCTTTATACGGCACTGTTCGCTGTGCTAGAAGGGCTGCAAAAGAAGACCTCCAAAGGGTGGTCTCTGTTGGCGGAGCTAGAGACAACTTCGGGAACACTGGCACCACTTCGGGTAGCACGGGTGAAATGAAGAGGGTTGGAGTATTTAGGAGCAACAGAGAATAGAATCACGACAGCAAAAGCAGACGCAGTTAGGCAGCGAAACATAAAACCGGGAGGCGGAAATAAAAGTTAAAGTGAAGCAAAGCCTCGGGATTAGAATATCGCTTACGTTCGAATAAATAAATATAAGGGGAAAAATGCAGGAAAGATTTATGCTGTCATTATACTTACGGACTTTGAACTCGAATGGATGTTTGTGTAGTGCTTCCGTCTGTCGTCTCTTCTCTTGCAAGAGTTGCTCGCTCTAGAACTCAGGATGTGATGTATGTTTCGATGGCTTGATTCCGGTCGTTGGTCTGAACAACTCGAGGAAGTCTGGCATTCTGTGGCTGGGCTGCTGGGGAAAGTTTCAGTAAACGCTACCGCCACCGAAGTAGTCCGATGCTTGGTGTTCACCGTCTGGCAGTAATCGTAGCTCAGTTGTGCTGGTCCAGTGAAAGGATCCGCGGACGATTCATACCGAGACGAAGAGTGTCGAGTGCTGTCGAGTGAATAAAATATTTCCCAAAAGGAACTAAGTGGAAAAGTTTCGCCAATACATGAGGCAAGAGGAAACGTAAGCGCAGAGAAAATTTCGCCAAAGAGTGGAAATGAGTTGAAACAAGCGAAGGAAAAGCGTGTGGACATGGATGGCACTCGAGTGGGACACGCTCGCGCTCGAACGAAACTTCCGCACTAATGGTCTAATGATACTTCGCAGCGTCGGGTTCGAATGATTTGAAAACCGCTGTCGCATGAAAGTAGCGAGAAGGATGGAAGCTAACCCACCTTCCATATTTAGCACACCTGATTTGACTCGGATCAAAGGTACTGTTGCAGTGCTTGACCTGTCGTCGTCGAGCTGCGAATGTAACCTATACAAATTTCAACTGGTGCTAAAGTTACGAGTATCATTGGGAGGATTGGGCCCATTGAAGAGATCCGACTGTACTGCTACCTAAGGAGCCATCAATTTGTGCACTATACACTAGCAATGAGTATGCATTACAATCGGAGAGCCACAGTTGTGTTTACGGCGAAACATCGCCACGTGCTACAGGCGAATGCTTTCAAAAGTTCAAGATATTTACAGGCTTTTTCCATTGACACGTTCGAAATTGCGATGGATGTTTCTATGGTGAAAAATCATATGTTTTTTTGGACAGAAATTGGCGCATCCTTGATCGACGACAATCATTACCATTCCACAATTCTAGGAAGAGAATATTATTTAAACTTTCTTACCGTTTGCCAAGTTCAGTTTGTGCGCAAATGCTCGAATCATCAAGAAGCACATTATTATCATTCCTAATACGATCATCCTGCTAAACCATGTGACATGATACCGGTAGTAATGTCCGTAGGGCTTCTCCTATGCGTCCGGAACGGATGGTGATCGATCCAGTAATCCTTTGAAATACGTTCCTGTCAACACTTTTGGGATGTCGGATCCGAAAAGTGGGGCGAATGCCGTCCTCGAGAATCTTCTTTCAGAGCGCTTCACTGTCGAAAAAACACTCATGCGACGTCACAACAAGATGGGCGACAATTGGTCCTGACGGGAGCTTTCAAGGGCTCCGGGAAAACAACAAAATTTGGGTGGAAAAGCTCGCATGCACTCAGTATACCGTGCGGGTGCGGGAGACATCGGAAATGCGCAGGCGCTTCGGACCGGATGTACGTAACGTAACGCACGGTAACGCACGCCGGGGTCTCACGAGCGTTCTCTAATGCCTCGACTGCCCCATCAGGCCTTGTGGTTGAATCCTGCCGCACTGCGCTTGCTCATCATGGCGGTAAATATTGGCATCCGAGCGGGAGCCGACGTTTGACAGCTGCCTATGACCAGGAGGCTGCCTTTTTGAACGGTATTTCGTTACTAGGCACAAAGTCGTTTAGCAGTCCTCCTCGTGCGGCTGCCTCAGCTACAGATGGTTGTGCAGACCTGCGGTTGTGTGTGTGTGAGTGGCGTGAGCGACGCTCGGAATCCTGGCGGACGAGAACGGGCTCAAGCGTCAAACCAATTCGTTAGCCCCAGTCAGAGCCAGACGTGTTGTTCGGTCGGTAGGGAAGCGCGATTTTACGACAGCAATCTTCGCCTTCGCCCACTTGTGTGCTCCCGGATAGGGATAGATCAGTGTGTGCCGGATTTGGCACTGGATTTGTAGTGCGGTAGGTTGTGTACGTAAACGCTCGGTTTAGTAGTGTATGGGGCGGATTTACAGCCCAGTAGTAACGTTACACTGGGATGTTAGTAAGGATGGTGATGGGGATTCGAAAGGAATTTCGCGCTGTTAAAAATGCTCCTGATACTGATTAGTTTTCAGCTGTCAACACTGAACACCAATTTAAAAAAAAGTTTTACTCATTCAGCGCCGATTCTTCGATCGAAGTTTATAAATTTTACGAAGTAAGTCACGAGTAAGTCTTGGCCTATTATGCAGGACGGTGAACTGTCTGTTGTGTGTAGTGAAATAGAATGGCTCGACCTGCAAATCAACGGCCAGTTAAAGCATTGTTGGTTGGTTGGTAGTTTTAGATATGTTGAAGGCGCAATAAAAAACGACTGACGTTGTTGAATCCTTGCGTTATGCCAAGTGGATGTGTATACTAGAAAAAACGTTCCGTGATACAGCTCGAGCAAGAAAAAGGCGAAAAGTGTTTGTTTATTGTGATCTCTTCCGTAGTCTATTCTGCTGCCTTTCGCTTCTCAATCTTGCCGACGTATCCTCTGAACGCTAGCTCGAAAACTTGTGTGTGCCTTGTGCCGATGAAATGTGCGTACAGCGGCGAAAGTTTTCCTTTCCACGATGAGAAGCACGGCACAAGAGCAACGGAAACCAACGGCCGGTCGAGTCGTCGCTTCGCGGGAAAAAGTCCGTAACTGGATCGTTGCACGAGATGGGAAAAGTCAAAGAGGTCGGCGCCTAGTTGAAGGCCCGATCTTCTGAGAAAGTTTTCCCGAATCGGCTCCGGGTGCACCGCACCGTTCGTAGTAGTCTTTTACGGCCCATTGTTTATTATTATTTCTTATAATCAGCTGGGTCTTTTTCGAGATTGGGCAATCGGGCCGCGACCTGTACCAGGCCCTGTCGTTTCGCGGTCACTTTCAACCGCAGAGTTCAGCCATAGGCAAAAAATCTGCTGACAGAGCTGTTTATTGAGTGAAGCCAACGGTGAAATGGGAGTTTCGTTACACTCCACATGGGACAAAACGGCGGTCAAATTGACGCAGGGAGAAGCAGAAGTCCATTGAATAGCAAATGGGTGATGTGCTTCTTCTCACCCATTTAGTAAGAGCTAGTTTTCGTTTTTATCTCATAGTGCTATGGTTTTCTTTATCTTCTCTTTGACAAAGTGAATTCGCGAGTGCAGACAGGTTTCGCGGATTGATTCAGAGTGGTCAAGTGGTTTGAAGTGGTGAACATCGGCATGAGGCCGCAAGTGTAAGTGTGAAACGAAGAGAATCCTCGATAAGAATCGCAAACAACCGACGCGGGTGTGGCGGAAAAATATTCCAAAGGGGGTGTGTGTGCGAATTGCGCGTCTTCATCACAAACGGGCGTTATCGCGGTATCCTGGACCCCTGCAGGCATCCAGGAAAAGATTGTCCATTATTCAAGGCGCGCTTCTTGGCAGGCGGACGCTTAATCTGCATAAAAGCTTGATGACGGAAAAAAGTGAAAGCTGAGCGTCCCGGGTGCCCGTCTTCCGAGCCATCTGGGCACTGGAATAGTCATTCGAAAAGTGGAAAAACGAAGAGCTTGACAGGAAGTGGAACCGGTGGAGTAGGTTTGGCAGGAAAAGTGCAAACAGAACCTGGAATGAACCGGAGTGCTATCATCAGCTGTTCCTCATTTACAGATGCTTGCCTATAAGCTTGATATTTTCCTCTGGGAAAGCAGCCGGAAGACCAAAAATATACGCACGAGTCACTTTTCGGCAGAGTGACTGCTGCAGCGGAAAAAGGTACGTCCGTTCTACATTGAGTGGAAATTCTTGTGTCTGGGGAAATCTTACTTCAATATTACATTTTGCTAACCATAGATACTTTTGATTAATTTCAAATTCTGTGTTTGTACTGTTTTGTAATGAAGTTTGTGAATCTATTAAATGTAACTGATTTTTAGGACAAAATACAATCAAACATTTCCAGGGAGCTGCACCGAAGGTTCAAGCCAGCGTTGTGATAAAAAACAAGATATGATTGTACACTCAATAAATTGTCGAACGGGTCTTCGCTGTCCCGTTCGGGGATAAATCTTGTGTCCACAGATTTCAGATGACGATGGAACAGCAAAGCAATATGTTTTCCACCGAGCAAAATATGTGCCACTCTTCGCGTGGATTTTTCTGAAGAGAATGCCCAGCGGCAAAATTCGTGCCTTTCCCTCAAAGGTTCGTTTGGCGAAGGCAACGCGAGTGAATGGTCTTGGCAGAAAATGGTGCTTGTAGCGGTTCGTAGTGATCCGGAAAAAGTTGGAGCGTGGATAACGAAGAAACAAAGTAACGAATCGAATTCCTCATTTGATTGAGATTCCAGCGAAAAAGCGGCAGTAAATGTGACGCGGAATGGTCGACAGCGGACGATAGATGGTGTGGGGCCGTTGTGCAGCTGATAAATGAGGAACGATTTTCTTCCATCCTGTTCTGGGCATATAAAGTGTTCGTGGAATCTGCGCCTGTAAGGTGGTGAGGAAATGGCCGTTTGGGGCTGAAGGCATTTCCTGCAGGCCACTCCTTTTTCTCCGGGGAAAAATCGATCGCCCGAGAGGTCCATGAGCCGGCTTTCTGCTAAGCTCCATCGAGCGTTCCTCAGTACGGGGTGATATTTTCCTAGTTTTGATTGATTGTTCAGCATTTCCGCCCACGCACGCAATGGTTGAATCACACTCATCAAACAGATCCTTCTTTGTCTGGGTGGACTTGGTTGCGCCGCTTGACGCCTCATGGAAACGTTTCCCACCTGGGTCTCCAAGATATTCGATTCGCAGGGCGGAGGAAAACAATTCTTCGGCCTATGTGGTTCGATGCATTAATGCCCGGCCTTCCGATGAAACGGCAGAGGTCAAGGAGATCGGTTGTTATGCATTGGCGGACACAACCTTTCGTTTTGTGTGGATTCATCGACTTGATGTCTTCATTATGTTCATTACTGGAATTGGGGATAGCTAACTTTTGTCTTCCCAGGCGCTAGAAAACGATATTTGTTTTGGTGATGGATTAACGAGTTAGTCTCTAGCAGGTTTAATAGTTCCGTTACTCAACGCTTTCACGAACAAAAAGGGATACAATATTTGGTCACAACAAAAATACACCAAACAATAATTTGAAGGATTTGAACAAAGCCAGCAGTAGCTGCTTATATAAATATTACTCGTAGAATGGCTTCAGGCGAAGCAGTGCGTCGACAAAAATGCACAAATGCACACAAATGGGGAAAATTTGGTTCAACAAATTTGTTTACAAAATTTGTTCAAACTGACGCAAACTCAATTACCCCCTTCGTTGCAATAATTCTAGCAATGATGGTTTTGGCAAAGAACATACTTCACTCTCGCTCTCTATTTTTCCATCCTTTTCCCTTTTTCTTGCCCTTTTCCTTCCCTCACCGCTATTCCCAAGGCACAGTGTCATTTTGAGTGATACAACTTTGTCGCCTATGAAATTATGCACAACTTTTACCGCGGGCGCCGGAGGGCACCAACTCCCCGTGCGCGCAGAGAAAAATTAAACCCCAGTCGCGCCCGCGAGAACGTGCGGGAGATTCGGAAAGAGTGAACAACTTGTCACACTTGGCGGAAAAATCACTCTCGACATGCAGCGTTACAAGCTGTTACAAGGCACACATTTGCATAATACAATATTTATGATGATGACTAGTCATGTTTGCTAGGAATTATCTCGTTAGGAAAACATGAATTAAATATTTCTCGGGTGTGCGGTACGGAAATCGCGGCATGATTCGTCATCTTCCAGCGCCGACGGGGGGCGATATGGGTGTTGCGGTGAAAATTGAATTTCCCACAATAGAAATGGAACAATGGAGCGGCGTTCATTCTATGCCCAGTCTTTGAAAAACCCTCTCCCCGTCGATTCGATGGGGGATTGCTTTTCCCCGGAGAGGAGGAAGAACGATTTGCCCTCCTCTTGTCTCTGTCACTTCTGTAGTCACTTCTGTTCGCGTATCATGACTGTACATTCGGCCAGAGTGCTGATAGTTCGTGCGAAGGCAACATCATTTCCTTATGGTGCCTTCGTCAAGGGTTCTTGCGGCCTCGAGCTCGTCATCATTGCGCCATCCATCGTCATCGAATGGCATCGGAGGGCAGAGGGGCAGATTTCGCTTCCAATAGCCGCAATCTTTCCTGCCAAGGTCCTAGCGGCGCGACAAGGGGGTGTTAGGCACGATCGATGAGGGCGTAGAAGAGAGTTAAGCAATTTCACACATTTGATTCAATCAGGCCAAAGTTCCCGTGTGTCGCATTCCCGGTGATCGGAGCGAAACCCTGCGAACGCGTCTTGAACGCCTAACCGCACGTAGGTTCCAGTTTCGTCGACCCCCAGTACGCTGCATCCGGGAGCATAATGTCGCTACAAGTGCGGTCGAATCGAGTGCCATTCGCTCGAGAGCATGGGCGTGAGTGCAATTTTGTCCGGGTGTTGTGGCGGTGGCGGTGGCGTCACTTCTTAAAAGCTCGCTGACATACAATAGCTAAAATGGCTTGCTTTGTCCACCTATGGTGGTAGTGGCAGCAGTGGCCCTTCAACGTGCCATAATAAGCCTCGCACTGCTAGCAATCGTGTCATATTGCCTGTCTCGTTAGCGATCCAGCGCCGTTTACTCCATTCACTCGCTACTATTAGACTGCGATTGTAGCGCACTGCATGCGCCATTCCTTGCTGGGATGCCGTTATTGAATGGCGGTGTTGCTTCCGCTGCACTGCTCAGCAGGAAAGCGGCTAACAATACCGGCCATGATCAGTCGAGTGTTTTATGGAATCAAACAATAGCCCTCGCTTTCATCGCTGAGCTCGGAGCACCATGAGATTCTCCCACGTTCGCTACCCTTCAAGGTACGCGGGGAAACCCTTCCAACAGTCGATTCTGTTAACGGATGGTTGTGGAAAATGGCCACCCACAAGGAAGGATGGACTAGAAATCTGTGAAAAGAAAATATGCTGATTGTGCAGAAAATAAGAGAATACCCATAATAGGCCAGCAGTCCTGAGCAAAAGGAAAATGTGTGGAAAAACATGCGGAGTACCAAAGCCAGAGCGGGGATGTGGAGTCCTTTGTCGAACGAAGGCGAAGGCCACACGAACGCTGGGTTCTGGGAGATCTTAGTTTCATCGCACGTTCGTCACTTTGTCGGTTGGCCGTTTAGCCTCACCATTGTCCCACTATCGGGAAGGCCAAATCGTCCTTATCCGTAGGTCTGTTGTATTGAGATTCCCCCATCGGCAGCATTTGTATCAGATCCCTTACGAAACAGTAACTTTTAGTATCCTCGCCGATGGCAAGTCAGGGAATGAGCAGGAACAATTCGTTATACCTACTCAGTTGCTCAAATCAGTCGTCAGTTTTTGAAAGTATCTCCAAATAACATATCTTCGGAAAAGTGTAACTATCAACAATATTTATATCAACGATTGGTTTTCCCGCTTACCAGCAAGGGTACGGATATCGGATGTGTTGTGGGATGTGGTTAACACATTCCATTAGCTGTATCACTTTGAGGTTTGGGTTGGATTCCCTTTTTTTCGCCTATTTTCGTCACCGTCGGTAACGTAAACTAAACACACACAGGAACACTCACCGTATCGGAGTGCCGACACTTTGAAACCCTTGATGCCGTTCTAACTGGCTATCGGTTCCACTTTACAGTCTCGTGGTAAAAGGATCACCCGAGAAGGGGACCGTAGATCCCGAAAATTGAAATCCGTACCAGTTTTTACCATCTCGACTTTGATACTTTTCTATTGTTCGTCTGCAATAGATTCCATTTCCCGTAGCTTTTCTCGCACGACTTTTCTTTAACTCGCTTTTGTTCTTTTGCCAAATGCTGGGCAAAAGGGGACCAACTTTTCCAACACCCCCCCAGGATGCGGGACCGCAAAGGGTTTACATTTTCTTTTGTTTCGGTTTGTTTGAGTTTGGGTTACCTTCTTGCGGCGGTGTTGCCCAGTGGGTAAATAAGCCTCTAGCGGCCCCCAGGATTCGATGCTGTCCACTTTCCGATACATGTTCCAGGGTCCTGCCAATTGGAAACGGGTTTGGGTTATTTCTCCCTGTTTTGATTCCATTTGCACGGTACCGCATGCGTACAACTTGTATTGGTATGTTTGGTATGAAGTGCTATGCGGAAGGATACAAGCGGTATCTACAAATAGGAAATATGTATGAAAACATGTTTGGCAGACGGATGAGTCCTATTCAAACATTCAGATGCAAAGTAAAACAAAAAATGTGTAGCTGAGTAATTGTTTTTCCCCATTTTTACTTGTCATAATCGAATTATTCTACCATGCTTGAAACTGTAGCCTCAGTTCCACTATATTTGTGCGTTAACACATTACTTTTGTTTCCCACTAAATGCCGGCAATGTGGTATACTTTTCAATGAAATAATACCATAAATAGTGTCCAACTGTTTCAAATCGTGTAAATTGGTTTATTTTAGATTGGAGCAAAGCAAACTTCATTACTTCTACCTGCTCCTTGGGGCATAACAGGATTTCGGAAAGCATTGGCGAGGAAACATGTTTATAAAAAAAGGGGGCAAACGGTTTGGCCGGTCGGTCAAAATTACCGGCGCCCGGAGAGAGTCGAGAAATCACGTGATAAAAAGTACTTTATCATAATAAATACGTAATAATGTGGTGGAAAATGGGAGCGGCTGGCTCCGAATGGTGAGGCCGACCGCACACGCTAACAAAAATCTTTCGTGACCAGCGTCGTGCAGTCAGTGAAGGATGGAGTTATAAAATATTCCACCGGAATTCCGAGTCCCTTATCAACCTTGGAGTATCCTACCGTAGCCAAGATACGTCGAGCGTTGATTCGAGCGATTGTCTGGCCGATGCGAAGGTAAATTTGGTCTAATGGATTTCGCACTGATAGCGTTGGGTATCGGTAGGCCCCAAACTTTCTGTATGCCGGTCGTTGGAAACAGGCCACCGTTTCCGTTGCGGAGCTTACGGGTACGGTTTCACTAAGGACCTCCCAAAAAAAAAAAAAAAAGACGCTCGACCACAGGGAAGAAGGCAGAGAGAAAGTGGCCTGGGAGAGAATGAATTATGGATTTAATCTTCTGTGCCGAGCAAAGGCCCCCTTTTCCATGCCCAACTGAAAAGATTAGGGGTGAAGCATACGAGTGTTGTATCGAAGCGGGGTTAGTTCAAGCCTATCTGCCCACTTGACTTACGAACCGCAGTCGTTATCCCTTTTGCTCGCAGTTGAAGATGCAGTGTTGATGGTACGGATCCGCTCCGGACACGGAGGTGCATTCGACCCCTATGTGCAACATTGGACGTTTTTATCCGCCATACACGTGGCAACGATTGCGTATTACAGCATGGGACGAATGGATGACAAGAGTAAAACAAGTCTAGATATCATTGAAAGGATAGTTCCCTATGGAGCAGATGCACTTGCTTGCCGGTCGAGATCGTTCGCTCCGATACGAGGGGCCGTCCTAACGAGCTCCATTATCCTATCCATCAAGAGCGTTGTTGTCTACTACTCTAGAGCCGAGGTTCACCATCGGTCACACATAGAACCTTTGCGAAGACTTGCCGCCGGTACGCATACCGGAAAAGACTCCTATTAGAGGTTCAGAAATGATACATGGCTGTGTTTTTCCCCGGGCAAGCCCATAAGAAAAGGGCCCTCACTTCCAGTCCGAAGGTAAATTCAGGTTGCACACAAACTCCCTTGGCCTATCAACGGACTGTAGTATAATCTCGGAGCCGTCTTTTGTGTGGATGATTCCTTAAGCTTTCGACTTTTATCGCTACGTTTGGGCCGAAGTCGACTTGCTGCCGTAGGTAGCATCAGTGTCTCCGACGGTCAGCAATGAAAATGTTTTACATTGTGGACTACACAAAAAGAGCAGGGAAAAATAGCTGTAGAAAGACATTTACAGAGTAAGAAATAGCATTTCCAAAAGCATGGCTTTGAAGCATGGCGTTGTTGGTGGTTGTATCGTATTCTATTCCACACGGTACGGTGATATTTTCTTCCACATCTGCCAAACTGAACACTCTTGTCTACTTTTCTGCTGAGGTGGCATACAGAAGCACCAGGCCTTTCGTTGTTCGGTAAAAGCATACAAAATGGACAAAAAGCGAATTGTTGCACAGCGTCCAACGAAACATCAAACGAAAAAACTACAATAGGTATAGATGGTATGTCAATAGAATCTGATGTATACCATTGCTATAAAGTCGGATAAACAGTGCATTGTACACTGATAGTCTATACACTGTGGTTTTTTACGGAAATTTGCTTTATGCTTCAAGTATTTCTTCGAAAAATTAAGGAACGGATAGTGCATGCACATTGTACTATGCCATAAAAACCAATGGACCCTTCGAACTTTTGTAACCAAAGTGGATTTCGTATTTGTTAAAAGAAGCTCTTCGGTAATTGCTTTTTTCGAGCTGAGGCGGATTCTCGACGGTTTTTGCAGTGTGAAGATTGTTGAAACAGTGAAGCTGTTTTTCCCTCCTGGACGATGTGTCAGCATCAAAGCGCGTAACGGTAACAAAGAAAAGTGCAGGGTAATCTGTTCTACGATGTGCAATTCAATTTCCGGTGAAATGAACTAAGAAACGGTACACCGCATATGAAGAAGACACCGGTCGACGTCCGTCGACACTGGGTGCATTCGCGATGCAATAACCAGCTGGTTGCAGACTTGCAGGTGCATCGGTACCAAACTAATTTGCTTCCGGTTCAATATCAACTGGAAGTGGCATTCTACTGGATTTAGAGTCAGTTTTTGTTTCTTTTATATTTGGGCTATGAACAAATGCTGAGGAAGGCAAACGAATATTCCTTAAGGTGCAATGAATGGTTGCATTTTATTCGGTTTTTCGATGCTTTTACGAACGTGACTGAACACATTCGGTGAGAGTTTTTCCATAGAATATTTCGATCATTCATCGATTTTCGCTATCGCCCATTGTCCGCTGGGAAAACTGCATTCGAAGCACGCTTGGCGCTTGATAAAAAGCATGTTTTTCTATTTTCACCAGCATTCCCGGTACCAACTTTGAAAAACTTGCAATTACCGATAACATGCGCGGGAGGAGAGGGAAATTTGTCTTCTCTACTACTAGAGATGGCAGCAGAAGTAAACAGAAATTTGGTGGCTGTGCAATTTTGCACCTCTGCTTTGAAACAAAAATACTGAAGGATAGCAGAAGAACCACGGCGTACCCTGCTTTTCCCCTCATTTGTAGAGAACGTTCTAGAAAAAGAATACCTCCAGGACTTGCTCGATGGCAATGAGAAGAGTCCGTCACGAACAAAACGAAATAATGTGTAGCACCATGATCATCAACAACATCAACATCACCAATGGGATGTGGAAGTGGAATGATTTTCCGAAAACTATCTTTCTCGGACCCTATTTGGGAAATTTGCTAAAGCACACCTACCACGATCAAGTGGAAAATGGACAGGAAAGAACCCACTTTTTCGTCGGCTTCTTTTGAAGGATCTCTCGTGTTTTGTCGATGACCCTCCACACGAAGATGGAAGCGGTTGTGGTTGCGGCGTCCGTGTCCATTTCGAATGACGGCTGCTTTTGCTTTGTGCGGTGGGAAATTTTAATTGCACACACAGTCACACACATACACATGCACATCTCATCGTAGATGGTTGGGCCACATTCATCACCATTGCGCCAACGTGCCGGGTCGACCCTAGAGCTAGTGAAAAGGGGAAAAAGGCATGAACGAATGAACTGCACTCCGGCTGTTCCCGGGATGCACTCGACTGGTTTTCTTCAGCACACTTTCACAATCCATTCGGTGCAAAACACACGTTCGCTGCCGGGCACGTCCGAAAGATCCGTTACACATCTGCTGGCAATCGGACCGTCGTCGGGCGATAAATCCTTTGCCCCAGGGCCTTGCGTTCTCACGGAATTCATACTAGGCATGCGCTACAAGCTCATGGCACTAGGATGTGTGTAGTTTCGCTTCGACATATCATGGACGTTAATACCGGTGCTGCTTTTTGCCAAGCCGGGAAATGGGACATGTATTCAAGCGATCCCCAGTTTCATTGTGTCTTCCTCACAAGACGGTAACGGATAATGTTGCCAAGTTTACGGTAAAGATGGCATGATCAAGGATCCATCAGATCATAAAGTATTTGTGGAAGTCTGCGGAAGGACGGAAAATCACCTCAATGCGAAGAATGTTCCTTCGACCCGAGGAACGTCGAGAGAAAATTCATTTCTGTTAATTTCACTCCATTGACACGTTTAAAGAGGATGGCATTAGCCAGCTTTTCTAAATGCGAAATTGTGCAGTGTCTGGTATTTTTATGGTAGCTTCGAGCAGCGTTGAGCAAGGAAGTTAAATTATTTTATCAACAGCTTTTGAATACGAAACGATCGGAGCTGAGAACCAAAACCCAGAACGGAAGGAGCATCTAATAATCCATTGCATAACCCCACGACACTCGGTGAGAGAAGGGAGTCGCCGAAACAAAAACTGAATGCTTCGTTAGTCGACTATCGTTAACCATCGACCGCCACTGCCATTTTGCCAACATCTCGCCGTAGTCTCGCCGTCGAACGGAGCTTTATGTAAATGAACCGATGAGAGTTTAGGAACGAGTAAAGTGGGAAACATTCGCTGAGGAATCCGGATCGTAATCCAATCCGCTTCGTCGGAAGGACAGGGAGGAAACATGAGCTCCTTGACCACGGGACCGCAGCGCAAAAGTACGATGGGGCAGTCCAAGAGGGATCCGACTTTGTCATGCGGTTGTGGGAGATGATGCCAGTCACGACCCGGTGGACATTGGACAACCGTGTTGCCCTGATGGTCCATCCGCAACGGGGGATGGCACGGAAGTGATCCATTAATTTTTGCGCAGTGTACTGTAATTGTTGATACGACAGGGACGTGCCTGGGGAGTGAAATCCGACCGGGTCGGCGAAAGGAGGTAATAGTCGAGATATTTGGTATTGCACGGATATCGCGATTTTTACAGATCGCGATTTTCGATAGTTCAGTGATCGTGACATTGAGCGGCGCGATTGAATTGAATAAATTGAATTTTCCTCTACAATTAGCCAGGAGAGAGCGTCATGCTCATTACTTCCTGTCGTCAAACAGTGTCGGTTGCTGTTACGCACAACAGTTGCCGAATGCCGCGAATTGGCGTCAGTACTATAAACCACAAGTGGTAAGCAGTTTGCTGACGACGGACCGCATTCATGGTATCGCTTCGATTGCCATTGTAGACTGCTTGCCTCTTGCTGTGCCGCATCTCCCCGCGGCACCGGTAGACAGAAAACAAAGATCGGCAGCGGTCTGGTGCAAGTATCGATGAACCGCCGAGTCGCGTCTGCCTCGTATTCTCCGGGGTCAGGACGCCAGCAGCGTACCATAGTTCAATTGTGGCGCAGTGATTTCCATGCCACGCCGAGGTGTCGGTGTCAGACAGTGAGTCAGCCCGTCAGCCATCACTCTCCTTGCATGTCGTTGACGTGCTTACCTGAATGACGGACGTCCAACCAGCTCGGGAGACGAAACTCATGGTTAACCCCAAGCGGAGCGCGTGGGTTTGGTGTTGGTGGGAAATTAATTAACACACCTACATCGTGTAGTTGTGACGAGTGCCTCCAAGTTCGCGTTCGACGAGCAACAACAGCCTTGAACAACATATCGCGCTGGCCTATCATCCGCACGGGGAGTGTCTCAACAAGATGATTCGCTAAGAAAGAGATGTTTGCGAACAATGTTGCGGAGCAACGGCATCGGACGAAGTGGCGCGCCATTTATTTTTGCTATCCTTTCGATCCGTTAGTCTGTTTAAAGTTGGTATCACGTTTCGGGGCGCACATCTCGCAGCAGTCAGCTCAAAGTAGACAGCAGTCGGGTATATGCGATCTGCGCCGTCCGCCCGGCTGTCTGGTTCGGTTGTACCATAATTGTACCATCGAGATTGAAGTGAGGAACAATTTTTCTGACGATGTGTGACATTCACCTTTCAAGACTGCACACACACACAAACATTCCGGGCGCGTCAGCACGTGAGCGATTTTCGGTTCCGCTGAGTGACTCCCAATCACTCGCACGAAATCCTCCTGGGCTCGGCCTTGGGGCTGTGTTGTCACCCCCAAGTGTTTCCCCAGTTTTCCGGGTCCCAATCTGGTACGGAACGCACATAGGGGCACTTTGTCATTCTCATTACTGTCAGCCATTTGACGCTGCGTGGCTCCGCGAACGGTCGAATGCCGGAGAAAAAGTAGCGTACGTGACGTCGCTGCTGGTGAGGATGCAGACATTCCGAGCACTCCGGGCGGGCAAAGGCATGCTAAACGTTAGAATTTCTCGGGTGATATTGAGCAGCCATGGCCGGAAGGCGTAGTTTAATTCTTGTATTACATACTGTTTTCCACACACATGCTACGGTTCGTTGGTGGCGCGTTACGCAAAGCGAGCGTTATACTGTTTGGCGAGCCCGTTCCACCTCTGGTCGCACGTACGTCGCATCACTATTTTGGACGATGGCTCAAAATATTCAGCTTGCGTTCCCTTTTATTTCTTGTGAGGCGGCCGGGAATAATTGTGCCAAGCACGAAACATAACGCCGGCGGATTTTCATCGTGCTATTATCGTCCACTCGAAGCAGACACCACTTTTAATCGCTTCGGGAATGATGACTCTACTCTGCGGCAGAGGCATCCGAAGCGGGCTGCGTCGGTGAGAAAATATTGTTCCAACCATAATGCTCTTATCTGGTCCCTACCCGCGGCGTGTGGGATTAAAATTCATTACACAATTGGCTGTTGTTTCGGACGACGACGTGGAAAAAGGACGCCCCCGCACATACTTACCTGAGCCTTGAACGCAACAATTCTGCCGGCACAACGTCCGGGCTCAGGCTAAACCACAACGAGCGCACTTTTCGGTGGAAAGAATTTATTGGAATTATATCGACTTGGGCAAATTAATTAGTTCCCGTTCGCTGGGCTTTCTCGATAAATCGGTCGGTGAGTGCAGAGTCGTTGCCTGCGATTGCTGGGAATTGAATAAATTAATCAACTGCTGCAACGCGTTCGATTAGGGGCAAAGTTAGTAATAAATCCTTTCCGAGGCGGATCTGGCTACCCCGAAGTTTGACGCATTTTCTGACCGGAATGACTATTCATGTTCGTTTCGGACATCGGAGAGTCGGCAAGCTGTGCCATGTGCGCATGGAAATAAACCCCAGAACCAACCCGTTCTGGGGTAGACTTTTCATCTTGTAATCGATTCGATCGGTTTTTCCACCAACAAACCGCTCCATCACTAACCGCCACCCATGACACATGAACCTGTATCCGTCAAGTTTAGGGTAAGATATGTGGGAGAGGAAAATTCATATTCCTTTCGACGAGCTAATTGAAACCGAATCTCCTGGAAAATGGCTATGAGCTACTTTTCCGTGTGCTGTTACGAGGTTCTCTTAGAATCCGAGAAAATTGCGCTTGCAGAGAAATCACCGGAAACGTGGACATGGAACGTGCGGTGAATTTTTATTTTAATTAAAAGTTTGGTTATCCATTGATCGAAAAGCAAGCGTGCCGTGTACGTAGAATGTTTGCGCTCAGTTTTTGATGCTCTTCGACGCTTGTATAAACTTGTATCCGCTTGACAAGTGAGGAACGCGTTTCCTCCGATTTCTCACCCAAATTTTATCACATTCAATATAAGCGCCGCTTTGTAGGTCGCATAAAGTCGCCGCTGGATTTATTCACCAGAAGAAATTAAGCATTTCCTTTTATGAAGCGAAACGTGAAAGGCCTCTGATTTATATCTTATTATACTGCTAGGATAGCTAGCTCTTCCTCCGCGATGCTGCTCTTCTACATTTTTACCCCTAATGTTTGGGACGGACTATTTAGTAAGTGAAGCACGAACGGTGTGTCAAAGGCAGATGATCTTGACGTGAAATTGAATTTTTCCAGCTACGCATCCCAACATCGACATTTATTAATTTTGTTGAAAATTTTAGATAACGCCGGACTGTTTTGTTATCCCATAAAAAGTGCAACTTTAAACGTCGATTCATTTGGAGTGGTTTGTGCGAACGGCGCTGTGTTTAAAGCAACCGAAAATGGTTCTCGATAAGACACGGAAAAGCTGCCGCGAAGTTAAATAGACTCAGCATGTGACCTTTGACCTCTGCAAGGACCAATGGTGAGGAGTTATGGAAACGGGAAATCCTTGCCTGTAAGCTTCATGATCCACCGGCACAACCCAGCCGACGACGTCCAAGTCGAGAGGATCGGATATAAATTGAATGAAAACTTTCCTACGCCAACGTAATCCGCTTTATTCCGCCGGAATGACGCACGCACAGGTTGGCCGCCTTAATGGAGCAATGAATGATAGACGAATGAAATAAGCAGAGTATACCAAGTTGGAAAGGTAGACCATGCGACACCCGAATGGGCCTGCCGATTAGCTGGGATAAGCAAGGTTCTCCATTCTTTCCTTGTACCAGATCGTACCGGCGGTAACAGGGGTTTCTGAAAAAAGACACAAGCAAATGGTGAAGGTGTTCGCAAAAGCGGAGAAGTCACAGCGAGCGTGCTGGGAAGCTAAATTATTGTATTTATCAAAACCACGATTTATGCTAATAGGATTCCGAATCTAGCCACAGAAATGCGGCAAGGAGCTGAAAAAAACCACACATACAACCTTCAACCTATTAACGTAGTGTTCGAAGAAACGAATGATACCCCACTCACACTTACGTAAGTACACACGTATGTGTCTATCCATGGCTCGAACCTTCCTAGAGCAAACGCACGCCAAGGCGGACATTTTTGAAGGAATGAATACCCAATATTTTGGTGCAGCTAAAACTACTGACTGCAAAGTTACCCTTTTCGTTGCATGCTACATTGCCATTCGGGCATCGATCGGTGTGAGTAGAGTTTATCGTTTAACGATTCCCTCCATTCGCAGCCACGAGTCTGTTTTCGGGGGGTGACGACTGCGTTGACTTCGGGTGGGGATAAGGTTCACTTCCGGTAATCGCTCTTTTTGAATAATTTTTTTCTCTTTTACATCTCAAACACAAACGACCGATTAAGAAGGACACCCGAAAAAGATCCTCGATTTTCAATTTCAACGACGTTGTCCGAAGGCTGGCATTACCACCCCCACCAAAGCACGGATCCCCATTGGGCCTTTTGCGATTTTTCATCAAGGCCGAGGGGAAAGTTTTTCGATTTCACTTTTTTTCTTCTTATGAAGTGATCAAATTTTGTGCTCCAAATTTCATCGACGTTCACTTTTTTATTGCGGTCTGTGCATTTCATCCGTTGTCCCTTCCGCAGGTAGTGTTGGATTGGCTACACCGTCCCCACCCGATGAGCCGTGCTAGGCTAATCCTTCGGGATACGGGTTCTGGGGCCCGCTTCGCTCGACCGTCGCAGAATGGGTTCCGGATGTAGATTAGCAACCTCGAATGTTGTTGTAGCATGGCTGTCGTTAACGATCGTCCAGCCTCCGAGTGACCCTGTCCAAACAAGTATCCTTTTTTGTTTTCTCCGCCTCGGAGAAGTTATTCGAACGGCGGAGTGGTAAAAATTGGATTACTTCCCAGACTTTCACCCTAATTTTCTGCGGGGTGATTTGATTTTATTACCACCTTGCTCACCAACGCACCAGTTGCCCAGCCTAGGATCTACTCCATCCTTCAAACGGGAAGGTACTGGGTGGGAAATCTTTCAACTTGAACTTTACGACTTTTCTCACTCCAAACTCAGCCGGAATGCCCTTCACAAAAGCGGGACGGAAATGGTGCAATGTTTGCGAAAGACTTATTTCACCAGCCTGCTTGTCTGGTGCCTAGGACGGTCCGAATGGGTGTGGCCGTCCATGATTTGCCGTTTGAGGGTTTGAGCACCAACACACGGTGGATTCAGCTGCAAGATGTTGTACATTTCCGGCTACGGAATTTGTCACAGTGTAACGATTTGTTTTTGCGTTCTAGAAAATAACGCCCCACGGGCATTCGGCTTTGAAAATTCTGTTTGTAAAAGAAATTTATTCCACCAACCGGAGGATACAAATTGGTCGTAGGTACCGTTTAACCCACGAACACCAATAAACGCCATTTACAATCTGTTTCCTTCACCTGTGCTTAATCGAGAGGAAGCTGGTGTGCGGAACTCAAAACCAACAAGGCGCAGATTGGAATGGCTTTCCTCTCGGACACTCGCCCCCAGAGCTCGGCGTTGACTTTATTTCCAAACTAATCTAATTTTGATTCGTTCCATCTCCGCCAGGCCGGGTGCTATGGAATAACGCCGGTGAAATTGATTTACCGCCGACGACCTCGGAGTGGGAGTTTATGGGTGTAATTATTCCCTAATTGGCGTGGCGAAAATGTAAAACCGTAAAATGGTAAAACCTCATCTGCATAGCCACTGCCACTAGCGCCTTTCGGAGTTGTAATTTGTGCAATTATCTAATTCATTTCATGAGTGGGCTCTGAACCACACGATTTTTGGCAAATCAATTAATAATTTCAGACTTTTCATTTAAACATTTCTGTTACGGAACCAACCCCGTATAAAACAATTTGAAGGATTACAACGGTGGAAACTCAGCAGTGATAAAAAGGCCAGTTTGGTTTCGGGGTTTCCCGCATGTCTCATAAAACGTACGTAGGATAGTTCATGTAACCAAGCATCATGTCAATTCAATCCATTTCCAACGCTGGATATTCTACAAGCGACATTCTGCTTGTTATCATAAAGAACCGAAAAAGTCAATTTTATTCGCAGAAATAATCTCGTATCAGCTTGAACACAGAATTTCCTAGCTGATAGCTTATCCCTGACACTCCCTCTCTGGGTAATGGATATCGGTATCTGTTTTTCCGCATGAATTCTCCGCATGGCCAGCAACAATTACCGGCGACCAGGCGTCTCCACCATTTATGTTGCCACAACAGAAATCGCTGCTCCACTTGCCTGGATCAGCTGCCTGAATTGGGTTTTGCAGGAAAATTATCACTCCCGGCTCGGGCGGCGTGTAAATGCAACTATTTCAACCGGAATAAACCACGAAACGCCATGCAGCTGATACGCTCATCAATCTCTTCCCTCCCGCCCCGTCAGTGTATAACATCCTGCATGTGGTATCGAGCGCCCGCCTCCTCTAAATTATAAACGAATATAACTAATAACGAATAATTAATACACATGAAAAATGTCCTGATTGCCCCTATTCAAACAAGTCCGCTTGCTCCGGTTAGAATTAGCCACTAGCGCCATTTTGCATCGAGACTGTTTCTGCCCGCTTCTGGTGTATGTTGGACATGGTGCCCAACATTGTGCTTGTGAATACATGCATTCCATGTCCACTCCTTCATCCGAACTGACAACTGCGGTTTGTTTATTTGTTACCATGGCGGCAATAATCACAGCCAAATACCAAACTCGCAGTGTACGCGTGTGGATAAAAGAAGGGGTCTGCTGGTCTGTGTGTGCGTTGGAGCTACTATTTATGCTTTGAATTGGATCTAGACCGGTTGTTTGGACAGATTATGTTTGCAAAATGTGTAGCAAATAGGAGTGTTTTCCTTTGAAATCTATTTAAGGCGGAAAATAGGATAACATTGGTAGTTATTATGCTGCTTTGGTATCTGATGCTTTGCCCTTTTCCAATAATGATTTACAATAGAATAATGGGCCATTTTCACATCAGAATGTTGATTGCAGAGCATTAGTTTTTGTTGTGTTTTTAAACCTCGTTGCTGGTTCAAAGCGAATGCCAACCTGCGCATCGGCATAATTCAAATATGAAACCATCGGGACGCCAGCGTTGACGGACAAACCGGAACTCGTCTCACCCCTCGCGTAATGGGCAGGATGCGGTGTGCCCACGTGTAAAATTCGAAGCTTTGCAAGCAAGCAAAGGGCGAACGACGAATATAAATCATGGTGCCCAGTTTGGCGAAACTGTTTTCCGTTTTCTGCATAACGATGAACTTGCCGCCGCTCTTCTTTAGTCCAATGGTGCTACGTCTGGCGTCTTGTTTAGGTCGATGTGTGGCGAGGGCACAATGTGTACCGGAATGGACGAGTTCCATATTTCAACGATCGAGCACGAGAACGAGCCGACATTAATATGCCACCGTCGGCGTGTCCGGGAGGCAATAAATTCACCTGAACGGAGGGATGACTCGAGAATGGGGAGAACACTTTCCGCAAGAAGCTTACCTTCCTACGCTCGAGCGATAATTTTCTGGTTGTTTCTCGTTTTCGAACGCGGAGCAGTGCTCATGTGATGCTCGAGTGGCTCGGTGGTCGATTAATCTTCGATCAGCACGGGTCATTTGGGATCGAGATATTTCGAAACGATGATATGTTTTCCGTTACGCTTTCCAGCGCTTCCGAAAACATTCTGGAGTCCCCGGAGGAATTCCTTCCACGCTCAGCCCGTCCCGAGCATGTCAGCGATTCGTTGCTGCTTCGTAAATAAATCATAACCATTTTTTACGGCCGCTACCTTCATTACCATCGGCATTTTAGATGAGCGTGGCGATTACGAACGCCAGCCTACGCCCTTGGACAGTACCTTTTCTTATGCATAATTCTGTTCGGGGTAGTAGCTTATTCTTCTAATTAAAATGGGCCGTCACAGGCACAATCGCATCGCTCCCTCCGGTACACAGCTCGTGTGGCCGTATCATGTAATGTGGGCGGCATCACATGGATTCTGCTTCCAGTTTCCGGAATTGGCTTGTATTTTTTTGCCGTCGCGTGAAACTGAAGCACTGGGAAGCATTTTGAAAGTCTCGTAGGTTCCGTAATAACACCAAAACATGTTGAAAAACTTGCTCCATGTTCTCGGATAACGTTGTCCACGGCGCTGGCTGGCCGGATGTTTACTTCAAATGAACGAAAATTTGACGGTATAAAGCATTCTTGGCTAAATTAAAATAACCTCATAACAATGAGGCTTCCCCCTACACACTTGAAGCAGCAAAATTAGGGGTTTTGCGAATGGAATCTAGTTTTACTTACAACCATGGGTGGTTCTTTTTCCTAAATGAAAATCTCAACGCCAGTACTCCCGTTACAAGTAGTTTAATAGATGGGATGATGAAACCATGTTCCTTCAGCCGGGCACGACCTCTGTTGGGCTCCGCGTTGCTGCTTCGTTGGCCTGTTGCTTCAGTGAAAAACCACTTCAAAGGTTCATATTATAATAACTTCTCGCTTTGCTTGTGTCACAAACTAATTTCATTGTTGGCTGATTCGCTAAGGCTCTCCTCGACTGCCTGTCGATTCGTTGGGCCTTTTGCTCGCGCGTAGTACGTTGCACGTTACAGTCCATTTCGACTAACCT
>JAOEFI010000003.1:1107153-1128431 GCA_034621735.1 Anopheles plumbeus | reverse complement strand
CCAGGGCATTGTTTTTACTTGCCATAGAATAGGTTGCTGGCTGTATTTATTTGGCTCGCTCCGTTTGATAGACGGGGCTAGGGAAGCGCGACAGCGAGGGACTGATGCATTCGACAGGATGTGCTGTAGAAGGTGGCACGAGATGGGCCATGGCAACGGAACGGAAGCAGCACGGGCTGGCACCGTTTGCCAATGGCGGAGTTTTCATTTCTGTGTTGTGTTCTCGAGCACAAATGTTTGGCAAATAAAAGCAACGGGCGCACGGCGGAACTCGACACAGCCTCACCGGCGCGCATTGTGCTGCTGACAGGATATGAACCGACCCCCGGTCAGTTGCTGTCGGATGGCCACTATAGGTTGGTACGGTTTTTCTTTTCGCTGTTCGACCTGGTGTTTCCTATAGTCGACGGTTTCTGCTTCGCGTCCGTACTAATCGTTCGTGCACAGAGTAGTTTTTCTGCTCGAACTACAATAACGGACATTCTGCTGTACTTCAATTTCCGGAAATATTGCTATTTGCAACCGGGATCTTTGCGAAAATTCGATTTTGCAATGAAAAAAAAATGCAACGGAAAGTAATTTACCGACGGGCTTCTGACTAATGAACTGTCAATGAAATCGTGTACACCACACATATGGCGGTTAATTTGCAACTGTTCGGAAAAAAGCTTTCCTCAAAATACCTTGCCCAGCGATCATGTTTCATTTCCGGTGCAGAACACGCTGTCGAGAAGATGGCAACTGGTTGAAAAATCCACAAAGGCGCCGGAAGAAATCGAAGAAAACAATAAAATATAACTAATAATCCGGTGACAAGCCGGTTTGGTCCATTGTTTTCCTTTTCCACGTTTGAACAGCACTTTTAATGTCTTTTCTAATTTTAGTTTGTGTTTTCATTGCCGTGAGTGCAGTACCTTAAAAGCCATCTTCTTTAAACCGTTAAGCCGAATGGTCTCTTAAATCCCAGAGCAATAAATCATTTTTTCGTTCTGTTTTCGTTTTTCCCGGCCTCCCATTCCTGGCGTCCTTCGGAATCATTTCGTCGCTTTGGAGGTTCCGCTTCTGGCATTTGTCAATTTCGAACCTCTCCGGTAAGGGACTGGTGGTGTGGCGCAGTGGAATGGAGTGAAGTCTTACTCGCTCCGTGAGCATCATCGACATTTGTCGAGGTTCAAAGAGGAAGCGGAGCACGAAGTGTTCGGTAGCGCAAAGATGACGGAACCAAATTTGGTTCTGTGCGGCGGAGTTTAGGGTTGAAGTGATTTGCAACAGTTTCGAAAATTCCCAGTAGAGAACAAAGCACGGACCGAGCACACAGGGAAGAAAAACCTTCTCTTTCGGCTTTCTTCCATCAAACATCAGCAATTTTTGGCCTCTGTCAACGTCTCACTCGCTGGTTCACAAATGTCGTTGGCATAACAGGGGAAGAGACGTTATTCAATTTGTCGAGTTTGGCTTCACATTTTCCACAACTTTTCTCCCGCACATTCAAAATTCAAGTTTCTTCTCAATTCAACAAACCACGTCTGGCGGTGGCCACCAGAAGCACGGACAGGGTTTGCTTCCGACAAGTCGGAATAGTTTTGTTTTTTCGACTGCCCCGACTACCCTCGGGAAATAATTTCATTTTTCACCCTCGTCCAGTTCTACTGCGCTGCAGGAGCCACGATGAAAGTACCAAAGTGGAGATCTGGGACCGATCATCCCAAAAGTGTTGACCCAAATTCGCCCCGATTTCTTCCGAAAGCCGAGTCAAATTGGTCCAATCGATGTGAACCAGAAAATAAAGAAGGGACAAGCAAAAGAAACAAAATGAGAAACGAAGCCGCGCGTCATCGAACGGAAATTGTGACGACTGCTGGCTGCCAACAGAAATTGCACCCATGCCTGTAGGCCAATGCTCGTCGGGCCGTTGATTGTGTCTACCCACTAAGCGATTTTGCGAACAGGCAGGCTTTAGTTTTTTGTCGCCAGACTCGTGCGAGATAGGCTGATTGCGTTCGCTGGAAAATGACATTAGCATCCGCCAGAGTTGGGATGAATTTTCCGCCAACACTTACGCCTAGAGGCTCGGTCGCCGACGGCTACAGCAGCGACACGTGAAATCAGATGCGAAACAATCCAATATGCGGAAGGGAATGGAAAGGGATTGAATGGAGCAAATCCAGCGAACCTACCATTACCCATGCATGACGTCAGGACGCAGTATTCAATTAGAAAAATTAGATTTTCAGTCGCAAAATGTGCAACGATTAAATTCGCAGCTACCAACCAAATTGGTACAGCTTTTACACATAGGGGCTCGTAATTGTATTTTATTTTTCCACAAATCTAGCCTTATGGCAAGCGTTATCAGCATTAATGGGCCAATTTGGTACCGTCCCCAGCCCGTTAAACCCACGTCGACGCAAGCGATGCGACAAATATTCGGGATTGTGCTACGATCTCCGACACCCTGCGGTACAATTTAACACATATTTCAAAATGTTCTTTTATTTTGTCCTATATTTCAGGTGAGTGGCCCTCATTGGCTTCTACTATCGCAGGATCATGCAGGAGGGGCGGAGTACGACTTCTTCTCGGCTTCCAGCGGCGCTTGCTTGCTCGGACTGCGGAGCTCTATGGCCTCTTCGACGGTGTTCGGTAACGCGGCGTCGGTCGTTTCGGGAAACTCCAGCACCAAAATACCCGACACGAGAGCCACCGATCCGAACAGGACCATCGGTAGCGGGTCCCATAGGGCTTGCAGGAGAGGCATCTGAGTTGCGAGCATCGATCCGAACCTTCCCACCATTGAGCAGAACGAGATGAAGCTTTGGCGCAGGTTCGTCGGGAAAATTTCCGCCGTGTAGATGTAGAGCGTGGAAAATGACAACGAAATGGCCATTTTGCTTATCAGAAAGAGACTCACATTGAGCCAGGCGGTATCTGCAAAGGGGAAATGTTGCGTTTAGGTTACCCTTGAAGCTTTCCGCGACGTCCGTACCTCTCAACGCGGTTAGGGCCAACAGGCAGAAGATGCCGGACAGGATCAGCGAGCCGCACTGCGTTTTCCGACGCCCAAACCGGTTCAGGATGCAGTTGATCGCTAGCGAGGGCGGAATCTCGGCCAGACTGATGAAGATAAAGTTGCTGTACTTATCTCCGGCGAGGGTTACGGAGCCGAGCGTAAGTCCGTAGTACACCATGGCGTTTGTGAACCAGCAGAACGAACAGTTCACTATCCGCAGCAGCAGCCGCCGGTTTTTACACGTTTGGACGAGCAGCTGCACAAAGGACCGTTTCCGAGGTGAGCCGCAGTTCTGATCTGTTTGCACTTTCGCCGCTTGCTGGCGGCAGAACTCGGCTAGCATAGTCGGGGGGATCGGAGGACGCCCGTTTGCTTTGGCCACACGTTGCAGGATGCTGACGGCGGCCGACGGACGTCCCTTGCTTAACAGCCAGCGCACGCTTTCGACAGTGGTAAAGAGCAGGGGTATCGAGAGGACTCCGGGAACGAAGAGGACGATTGAGAGTATGCGCCAGTTGCGGAAGTACATTGCCAGCAACCCCAGCACGGCCTCGGCCAGGGCGTACGCCACCAGAATCACACTCTTGACGATAACGCGACGTCTCGGCTCGACCAGCTCCAGGATGAGGATGAACGCGGTCGTGTAGCTGGTCGAGCCGAACATCGCCTCGAAAAACTCGAGCGTAAGAAAGGAGTTATAGCCCGTGGTGAACGAGCGCGCGATCGCCAGTACCGCTCCAATGCCCACGCACAGCTGCAGTGTCCAGCGGCGCCCGAAACGGTCCGACAAGATGCCAGTCATGGCCAGCGACACAAACTGGCCGATGCTGTGTACCGTTCCCACGAGCGTCACCTTCCACCGGTTCTCATCGCAGGTCAGGTGAAACTGAAAATAGAGAAAAACCGATCTGCCACCTACTGTTCTGTCTTCAACGGGTGCATTCTTTCTACCTCGTTCACGATCGTCCTTTCGGAAGGGTCATCGAAAATGAACTCCGTGCATCTTTCGGTAACGCTTTGGTTGAAGCGGTTCGCCTCGCAAACATACTCCCCTCCATCTGGATGCGCGGCGTTTGTCGGTAATGCTTGAAAGCGGTCACATTTCGCCGGCCTTTCCGGAATTCCGCCAAATGGTACCGCGTCTCGAAGCCAGTCCGGGGTGAAGGGAGTGGTTCCTGTCACATTTTCGCACTCCGGAACGTGACAGCTGGGGGAAAGGACCTCTTGAATGCAAGATACTATCCATCCGTACAAGTAGTGTGCGTTCTTACCGATAGTGTAGATCACCGGCAGTGAACACGTAGCACAGATTGGAGAACGCGGTGAAGATAACGGGGAGCAGTAGAAGCGCGCACTGCCACAGTTGGAATGGACCGAATTGGCCTACTTCGGCAAGCAGATCATCAAGATCGACGCCATCTGGAGAAGCCGTCGCTTCCTTTGACATCGCACGAGGCGCGGGGTTCGAGTGTCCGCCACTGAATACCACTAATCGCAATCGTGAATCCAGATACGGGCCAGCCACCAGCGCCAACACCTGATAAATCCCCGCGTGTACGACACACGCAGACACGCGCTCCGTTCACGCGCCATGGTCGCGTGGTTTGATGCCGTGGACCCATCGCCGACTTATCAGCTGTTGTTACAACGATCGTGCGCTCAACCTTCACCAACACATGTGCGTCAACCCGTTGCTCAGCGTCAATTATCTTGTTCAGACGGCGCGACTCGAAGACAGTAAGGCTGTCATTCATCCCGAGAGGGTGTTGCTGCGATTCCCCAAGGCCAGGGCCCTTGGGCGTCAGAATTTGACGAACGGAGTGCGCGGGATTGGCGCTTCTGGCAAGATAAGTTTATCTCCGCTGTTCGGGTCTTTACTCAGGTGGCAAGCGGAGCCCCTGCTTCATGCTTACGACAGCAACAACAATGTATGTGGGAGTGGGACACAGCGTACCGTGAACGCTGGCCATTAACCGGATGACATGTTCGTTTCGATTGAGCTGACTAATTCAATATCCCACTCTGCTGTGGCACGTACTATTGGCCTATCTGGACTTTAACCTCGTTGTCTGGGGTTTCGGTTTCGTCAGATATGCCATTTTATAATCGTTTGCGGAATTCCTAACTAGGTGCTAAAACATTTTGACGAAATTTTCAAAAGCATACGGTGCTGGACAAATGATTCGCTTTAGTGAACCTCTGTAGGAACCTATTTCACGACCCACCTGTTTTGGGGACGAAAGCGTGGTGAAAACACCAGTGACGTGAATTCTGAAATTCGGATCGGCAAGTCGAACACATTTTCTGTACGCATCACGCAGACCATAGAACTAACCTTCTGACAAGACATAAATCACCCTACCTTCAGAAAGGGGTGCCCCGCGATTCCCACGAAGTCTTGTAGGAAAGGTTCCTAGCAAAAGGTTCCGTTAACCGTGTGTCCGAGTGGAGTAACTATTCCTTTCTCATGGCATCTTGTTTTTTGTCAACTGTGGTTTTTTTTTTCGTTTGCTCCGGTCTCCCACAACACCAGTTTGGAGCTTTTTATTCGCCATTCGATTGGGGCTTCTTGTCGTGACGGCCTCCGGAGACATTGGCAAGCCAGGCACGATTTTCCACTTTTCTGTCACATACGGCCCCACATCCTTGTCCACTACTGCTGTCTGCTTTTCCGCCGTGTGTCCTATGAATCAACAGCCGATGAGTGCTCAGCGGTGACATTTCATGTTTTTCTTCCATCGCATCGTTCCGAGACCGCGCTAGGCCATTCGTCTCGGTGATGTCAGATAAATTTCAGCACCGCGTTTAAAACTGGGTCCGACAGGGGCCGTTGTCATACCGCGTCGCATACCGGGCAGACTGTCCTTGGCATTGTGAGTGGGCAGTTCCTCGCATGGAAGTGTGAATTTATGTCCTGCGAGGTGACGTGGTCTGGTTACCGGCATCAATGACCATCGGTCGGAAAGGGTGCGTTTTCGAACTCGTGGAGCCGGAGGAAAAAGAATAATCTCAAACTCCCAAGACTTTCAACTACATGATGAAAGCCTCGTACTGATCACAGCCTGTTTGACGGTCTCTCTTGCGCGAATGGCCAGGAATTCTGGTGCACGGTGTGTTGGTAACGTAAAGTGTCCTTACACTTTAACAAAAGCGAGCACTTCCAAGGCATTTCCCGTGCGGGCCGATGGACATTGCACGGCACACGTGGAACCACTTAATCGAATTGTTCAATTACTTCACGCCACGGTGCCGGCATTTCAAGCGTGAAGGCAGAATAATTTAAACAAACCTTTATTCTCGCTGCCCTTCGGGCCATTCGGTGGAAGAGAAGGGATGTGGCGAATGATACCATAAAAAAATACCCCACTCCATGAGGGTGGTTACGGTTCGCGTTGCTGGTTCGAGGTGCGAAAACTGCGCAGCTACGCAAGCCGTAGTATTGTCGTCAAGCAATTATTGAATCCATTCGCCTGGTGGACGACCAAATAGACGACTAATGGGTTTTTTTATGGCTTGTTGAATGTGTCCTCCATCGAATAGCGAGAACAACGGTACCGGCGTCTGCTTAAACCGCAGAATGAGTGAAAGAAGATCCGCGACAGTTCGAAAACAACCTGTGGAAACGCGGAAAATCTCGCTCTTGTTTCCCAGCGCTGCTTTTACCCACAGCTTTTTATTTGTATTTATTTATCTTCATATATTTTTACTCTGGGCGTTCTCTCCGTTTTCCTCATCAGGGAGTGGGTATCTGCACCGACGCTTGAGAACATTATTACGATCAAAGTGTAAAATAATCATTATGCAAATGCAGAAAAACGTACAAGCGCGTCTGATTACACGAGGTCACGAGGGCGTTCGCAAAGAGAAATGCCATCGAGAGACATGGAACTGGAGAATGCGCCAGGTCCTCCAACGGTGTCCCATTACGCCAACAGCTTCGTTGGCAGGAGCAGTGTAACCGACGGCGACAAATCGCTGATTTCATGATCCATGTTGAACGATGTTGTTTTAGCGGTTCGTTCGTTCCTTCTTCATCACATTCGCTGAATTTGGTTTTTTTCTATGATTACTTTTCTTCCACGAGGGAGTGAGAAGACAAGGACACATTTTCATTGGCATAAGAAGACATCCTTTTCGGAAAAGATGCTAGTGAAGAAGTACATATCGCAACATCATTTCGGAAGAAACGCTGCCCTTGAGTTGACAATCGTTTCGTCAAGTGAGGATTCGCTCAAGCGACCATTCGTTCCATATTTCTGCGCGTCACGCTAGGTTTGGCGATTTCAATATGGGGTTAAGAAAAACTTCGCCATATCCGAACAAAGGCGGGTGCTCGTTTTCCTTCGGCGCAAACATAAATAAAAGCATTTGCAGGGCATTTGGATAATTGTTTCAAAAACGGAGCGGTGGCGTAGCTTCCGGGCGTAGGGATCCGGATGCTCATAGTCCCGGGGTTTTCGTCCGTGGAAGAATCACCAGATGACGACGGCGACTTCTCCTTAAAACTTTTTCGTCAACCTGTCTCTGAATGTATCCGAAAAGATGAATTGTGGACACATTTCGACAGCGGAGAAAGTTGGCAAAGATTCACCACCACAGCTTGACTCGCAGCTCGCTCTCGTATTCCTATTTCTCTCGCAGGGAAAAAAATGTTGCTGGAAGGCATTATCTCGTTACATTTCGGCATGCTGCTCCGATGGCTGCGCCCAATGAAATTGGGCCTTCCCACCAATCGAGACTAACGAGAGTCGTCATATTGGATGTTTGCGTCGGTGTTTTCGCCCTTCTGGTGGTCCCGGTCGGTATCGGAAGCACAAGGAAGGTCCTGTGAAAGCTTCCCAGAAAAGAATATATTTAATTTACATGCCGGTTTTTGAAATGTAACATATTATCGTTTTCTCGTGCGGAGTACATCCACTCGTAACTTTTGGGGATGGTAATCACGGGACAAACGGGCGTCATACTCATTGCAAGTTTTTCATTCTCATTCAAATTCTCTCCCTTGGGCTTCCTTTTGCATGATCCTTTCTGCTTTTTCGGTCCGTGGGGCAAAGCTTTTAAAAACAGGAACTGGAATGCGCTCATTAACACGGATTGATGTCAATTAACGCAATACTTTTCTTCGAGCCCGTCGTGTCGTGATGGAGGACATTAATTGGTGTGATTTCATTACAACAAGCGCCCGTGTCAGTTTTGTTCGCAGAAAAGGATGTGTGGTTTTTAATTTGTAACGAGCGCAACCCACAAATTAGGCTCATTAGCGGATCGAGCCGAAACGACCGCCTGGCCTGAAGCGGCGTCAATCTGTTTGACGAAACAAATCTTCCAAGCCGACATCCATCGTAGGCAGTAGGTATGCTTGCAAGTTTCAGTCTGAAGATTGGCGCAAAGACACCACAGCCTTCGAATAATAAGATCTCTATCAAGCGGAAACCCCGCTACGCTACAATGGTTGCCATCGTGAATGGAAACGGTTCGCTAGAGCATTGCTTGCGATTATTATCCCTTTTGGCCACCGGATCCGGGTTCTGCGTGCTTGTGCACGTTAGTGTTGTGCAAATCGGTCGAGCGAAAGTCAACAGTCAGGGCGTTCTGTAATTAACGGAAAAGTAAGCGATACAGCAAAGGAAACTCAAGTCGGCCCATTTTTTCTGACGCCAATTTTTGCCATCACGCAAGCTGTTTCCTTCGAATAGGGTTCGCATTCATTCATTTCTTTCTACCGTGGTATACGGCAAAAGGATAAGTTGGGGAAAAGCAAGACCCACCAGTGGTACGTGTTCCAATGCTTCCGCTTGCATTCAATTGTTTCGAATGGTTTTGACTTTTCTCAACTTCTTTTCGAACTGCTCATCCGCGACTGGCAGCTTCAAAGATCCTCGAAGCGCCATTGTCCACTGATTCCCAGAAAAGGCAGGGCTTTTTCTTTGTACTCTCTACGTGGAGACTGCGACACGGTTATTTGTTTTTTCTTTCAAAATGCACACCCCCTTCCACGAGCCTTTCAGCTGGATTAATTGGAATTTCACGAATAATTATCATCGTCATGCTTTATTTTCCCTGTTGCCTTTTTTCCATGATGCTTAGATTGCCAAAAGGTACCTGAACCCTTTTCTAAAATGTCGTATTTCCACGGTTCCGCTTTTTTACTGTTGGAACTTTTCCATTTCAATTCCTATACTGAAAGAAATCATTTTCTTTGTTCTTCGGGATTTTTCTATCGTTGTGTGTAAATCAAGAAATGTAATTATTCACTCGCCAAGTTTGATGGATGGTTGAGCAATCTTTAGGAAATCTTAAATCATACAGTATGTTACAGTACAAGGATATTTCGAAGAATCTTGCTTCATTAGAAATTAGATTTGAGTTGAAATTGTTGTGAATAAAACAAACAAATTGCCAGATTTTACACTTTATATCGCATTAAAAAAAACTATCCAGAAAGTCTTTTCACATTGGCTCTATCTTTTGTAAAGTTAGAAATGTTTGAGGAAATTTGTCAAAATCACAACGCCGTTGTCAAATCAAACCGACACACCAATTGATATTATTTCCGGAAACGATTTATGTCCTCCCATAAGGCCTCATGCTTTGTAAAGGAAGCAGTAAACTCTGTCAGCAATACAAGTCTGACAAACACGCCACTGGCAGCAGTTGCTTGCTTTCCGTACGAATCTCCAAACCGGTAACCAAAAAGGCATTTCGGGCGCCCAGCGTCACCGCAGTGGCACTATAAATAACATGGATAAACATACAAGCGAAGCATATTTATGGCGTGTGTATAATTTTATTATTTAATGATTTATTTAATGGACCTTTCTTCCATCTCGTCCGCCGTGAAACCTCTTCTTATCGCCAAAGTACGCGCCTGGCAGGCTGGCGTTGGTGTGTGGTGGGTCAGGAAACCCAAAAACGGTAGTGAGACTAGCGCTTTCATTGTTTAAATCTACATCCGCTTTCAGGCGACTACGCATCTTCCGAAAGAGGCTAGCATGGCTGAGACAAACCTGAAAGAATCCCTCTGCCAAGATGCTTGAATGTAAGGTGGTGCACCTTTGGAGTATTCTCCAATTGGGGAAAAGGAAGCAGCATTTAAGGTCTGACTATCGAGAAGAGACGGTGAAGGCAGTTTCTGGACGAGCTCTATTTTGAATATATTTGCCATTAGAAAAGAAATTCAAATCGACTGCGCGCCTAATGGTCCGGACACACCAGTATATGGTTGAAGTTAAAACGCACAAACGAGCGAGATTGTAAAACTGTTCAACTTTTTGTGCACCTCCGACAGTGGGCATGAGGGTGAGTAGATAAGGGACTGGGATCGACGCAGTAATCGGGCACGCGTAGTCGCTGGCATTGGGTCCCCCGTAATCCAGAATCATTAATGTTGGACCGGCTTCAAACCATAAATGGAAAATGCCATCTACAGTGCGGCGTGCAACTAATTCCAAATCCGAAATCCGCACGGATTCCCTAATGAGTGATTGCAATCATACTCGCGTGGACTGTTGATGGCACGCACGCCACAAAAATTGTCCCTTTCATGTTTTTGTCGGAGCCTCTCTCCTAAAGAGACCTAATCAACTCACGTGATGGAACCGTCCCGTTGTGGCCGGCGCGGTGTGGTTGCACCGAAAGGAGCTTGTGTGTGCAAACCGCTGTCCTATTAAAGCCAATAAGCCTATAGTTGATAACTTCGATATGATATCACGTCATTTCGGAGCGAAGTGTCCCAGCCACCAAGGACCAATGGCAATGACGCTACTAGGCGGGAGGAAGAGGAAGGGTTATTAGGCGAATATTCCAAATTTGCGTTAATGATAATGATGAACCAGACCCCAGGCGAGGGTTAGAAGCAGGGAGTGGTGGCGTACCGATGACAATAATTATTGGCGATTATTGTTTTGTTTGAAAATCGAGTTTAGAAATCAAACATTCACTTCAAAGGGTGGAAGCGTCGCACGGCGGGGAAAGTTGAGAAGCAGGGGGAGAATGGTGTCTGGGTGTTAAAAGAGCATATTTGTGCAAATATGCCAAATGTTTCCTGAACGGCGACAGTACGCGGGAACGGATGGACAGATAAGCGGCGGTAAACAGCACACCAAATTTGTTCCAGGACAAATCCGCTAAGATCACGCCACTCGGTCAAAGCGGGACGCAATTGAATTGGGCTTTTTGGAATCACTGCCGCTTGCCAAGCCACTACCGATCCAGTGCCAACCCCGGTCATTAGCGTATTTTCTGCCAAGTGGCCGCCTATAAACAATGTGTTATTTTCCCGAACAAACGATAATTATTTCGTGTCTGTCGGCCGTCAATTAATGGCTTTCCGAAAATAGTAATCGAGCCCGCTTCAGATGTATTGTGTGCGCGGTTTTGCGCACGTGTAAGCAGATTGACCGCCGATCGGTAATTAGCTGAACCGGTTTTCAAATTGATCAATTTCTGCAGTTTGAAAGTCAATTAGATGAGGACGTCATTCGAATCGAGAATATTTTTTGACGATTTTATTCTACTACAGTTTTGATGCAAAAAATCATCAACGATAGACCTCCATACTAACCTGTGAAAAGCGTACATGCATATTTGGATATGGAAGGATACAGACATATTTAGTTGCCTTCGACACGCTGTATTCTCAAAAAAAAGAAACATATAAAGGAAATTTTACTGGACGGTAGCGGATTCCTCGTGTTTCGTTGGGTGTTGCAAATAAAATGAAACAAACTACACGAACGTCCCCCGGACGCGGGGAAGCATTTTGCGTTTTGTGCATAAAACGTGAGTTCCCTGCGAAAAAAGTAGCATCTGGCTGCATAAAAAGTGAAACGCCGAGTCCTTGTGTGTGTGTATGTTTGAGAATAGCACCATGTCAAAAAAAAATCCGAGCAAGTGTGCACAAATATTGAACAAGGACTTTCCAGGTCCGTGGGGACGGTGAACGGTTCGCAACCTTTTCCGTAATTTTTCCGAGCGCTGGGTAACGAGGCGAACTTTCGCTAACGTTTACTTTAAGTCTCGTTGAAACAAAGTCAAACACGTCAAACAGGGATTTTATGGTAGCTCAGGAAAGGAGCCAGGAAAAAAAACAACATCTTGTCGCAAATCCCCACTGCAGGCGCGCGGTGCTATGCACGGTAGGGAGAGTTTTGTGCAGGAAGCTGTAACGGACAAACACGAATCCCGTTGGAAAGCCGGGGATAAAACCATCGCCGCGATTTGTTAAACCGAGGAGAAAATCCAAGCGCGGCAAGAAGGAACTCGGAGGTTAGAGTGAATATTTGTGAAAGCGTCGAAGGGAAGCGGTGCATACGTGGATGGCAGACGCTTCAAAAAAAATAGGACGAGGAATCCCCTCAGGTAGGGAATCGTAAGGGACACCGCGCGGCATGTGAGTCTCAGACGTTTTCTTCGTCAGCTTTGGGGCAGAGCTTTGCACTAAGTAAGTCATTACACAGCACCACTGGGAGCCGAAGGTCCAGGTCTTTCCGCTAGTTTCGAACGACTGCTGGTGCCTCGTCCTGGAATTTCCGGGAAATTCCACTCCGTGCGGTGGTGGGTCCGCTCGTGCGGTTTTATTGCTCGAGTGGGGTCCATTCGTACCTTCGCTCTCGCTGGCTGTTGTCGTGCGAGGCACGGGCGAGTACGGTCGCCATAGAATGAAATATTCATAATTAAAAAGCGTTCTCACATCGTTTCCGAGACTTAAGGCAACGCCACCGGGAAACGTCGCTCCTTCGCCCGGACCAGATGCTTCGTCAGCAACCGGCTGACGTCCTACAACATGCATGGGAGATGCATGAAGTGTCGCACTCGCTGCACAGACCGACTCCCTGCCTGGCCCGCCGAAAGATCAAAAGCCCCCATTTAATCACTTGTAATGTTTCATGTTTAACGATGTTTCATCTCCGTTCCAGCCTCTAGTTGGCATCCTGATGAGCGCAATATTGCGAGGCTGGCACACCTGAATGTCGTAATGAGTCTTCGACGGACAGATAGGCCCTGTTGAATACAGAACGACGCTAGGACGCACTTGACCGAATAAGCAGCTGTTTGAACTGCATGACTGCATGCTGTTCATGGGCAACCCAGTTTACATGAGCGGATTGCCGACGATCCTGCTGGATTGGTTAGTTTGTTTGAAATCGCTCATATAATTAAGTCATAAAACCAGCAGTAATAGGATGAAAAAAAAGGAGGTCAGATAATTACGCTATTTAAGTGAATTTCACTAAAAACACATACAGTTTTGTATGTAGCCGTGCTTGTAAGTATAATGTTTATTTCATGTCTGACTTTTACCAATAGTGTTAATTCAAAAAACAAGATGATATTCTTTTCCCCTATTCAAAGGACCACAGGACCTCAATCCGTTTAAAGTGTTTGCGAAGCCTCAAAATAATATACAATTGTCTTCACAACCAAATTCCCTTTTCTCTTGCAAATTAAAATGACAGCATTTCTTCCCACTTGGGCGTGAGGTTACGCCCTAGGCTTTCCTCTTGGTTGAACATTTACTACAGCGGCCCCGATTCGTCACCCTGGCCGCCTAAGGAAATAATGCCTATCCTATACGCACTTTTCCCACGATCCTTAGCTCTTTTCTTACCCACGAGAGGGTGACCCCAACGCGGTTGGGTTCATTTCGATGGTTGGTTGAAGCCCGGGCGCAGTCGCCCTTCGGAATTCGTCTATGTTCCGAGGCGAGCGAAGTGTTCACGAAAAGGAGACCAGCTTCGAAGCCGGTTCATTACGAAGACAGACCACAGTAATCCCTACTTTCCGTCCACTGAAGTGATGGCACAAATCATGAGTGAAGCTCAAGTGCGTCGCTAGCAGCGATAGTGTCGATTCGTCGAGCCCTTGTACTTGGCCCGTTCTCATGGTTCGAGGCGTGGTTGGGGACGCACTCGGAAGCGCCTGGACGAACTTCTAATCCTGCTCACCGGTAGTGACCGAAAGTTTTGCGGATTCCGCCACCGCAAAGGATACGTTCATACGGATCTGCGGTAAATGGTGCGTTTTGTTTGCGTTGGCGCAGCAAATGGCCATAAACCGATGAAGTGGTTATTAAGCGACGATATTGGTCCTTACTGCGAACAAAGGCTTGGTTATGATGTTCTTTTCGTTGAAACATACCCTGCTCAGGTTCATGAAATGGTTGCCAGACGGACCGATCCATCGAATGGATGGATGGCTGATAAAAACTAAATTAATTTTCCTCCGGCTTAACGCCCGCCCCGCCCTCAGCCGGCCGTTTGGGTTCAGTCCGTGGAACAAATTAGAGGTTTGGCGTGAGAATGAATTTCGCTTAGCGCCTCCAACATAATCGCCGTTAAAAGGCACACCGAACGATAGTAATAGCTGTTTCAATATTAATCTACAACCTCTCGGAAGATTTCCCCACGGATGGCAGAACTGTCAGGAGTGGAAATGCTTTTGCAGATAGAAAGGTGTATGCAGAAAATGGATTGTGGATTTATTTTCTTCACCACAAAGCACCAACGAGGGTTGCGGGCGGACGGACACAATTTATGTTTCTCCGAAGCAGTGGAGTGGATTTTCCGGAGGCGATGAACAGGGGTCGGATTGATTGCTGTACGACCTTGCTCAGGCCCAACTTCCCGAGCATATAAAGCAAACCATTCCGGAGGATAATCTGTCGTAGAATTAATTAATTGTGTAAACTGTTTCAATTTGCTACCTGCAACCCACACCCACCCCTGCTCCGCCTGTCAGGTAGAGCGGTTTTCCGCCTTGCCTTGAAGAAAACTGGCGCCTGAATCGGACCAGCGGAACACCCATTTAGTTCGTTCGTGGTATGAAAATCAGTAATAAGAATTACAAATCAACAGGAGCGAAAAACCGCCTATCGGACATGGAGCTTCGCTGAAGCTACAGCCGAAGGAAAGGATAAGCTTGTGCAGGTCGAAAACACCGCCTTAGAGATCCAAGTGTAGAGATCCTAGTAGAAGTGAAATTTACACATCGAAGAGTTTAAAGGTAGTGGGGTGATTTGTTCAGCTATGATTTTGATTAATTGAAACAAAAGGAGGTGGGTTTAAGCCAAGTTGAGATAAAACGAACCAGTACCTCGGCGCAGAAAATTACTGCTGCGGAAAATGGAACCTGGATTGGAGATTTCTGATCCAAGATTGAATTTTAACATTCTACCCTCGTTTCATGCTTCGATATCATAATTGCGATATGATTTTCTGTCCTGATATAACCAATTGTTAAACATCTCCGAAGGATGAATGATGTCACGCGGTGTGTCTTTTAAGCAGTTTGGCATCTGCTAAGGTAAGAACGAGATTGCGTAGACTGGTGCATCGAATAATCGATACGGAATCTGAGTGAGGCCAAATTTGTTGTCTTTTTACTCGATCCAAGATACAGCAGCAGTGCTCTTTTGCAGTCCGATCCAGCGTCTTTCTTACCTAGCCCAATATAGTTCCCGTTCGGGGCTTCTGCTTCTCGAATGCTGCCTGATGGCTGCTTCCAGATCTAGTTGTGATGAGAATGTAGGATTCATTGCCATCCCGTTCGGTCGGCCATTCATTTTCAATCAAGTGAAACTAATTTTAACCGCTCACATTATCAGACAAAGCGGGCGAATCTTATCTTCATCGTACGCTTTTCCGGGCTTCATCCAGTGCCGGGCAAGAATTACTTCACCGGTGGCGATCAACCCAGCAACTCCGGGTCCCCCCACGAGGCAGGCGAGTGGTGGCCGGAGTGGCAACTGCCTAATAGCATTCAAATGACCTGTTTTCCATGCCCTCGAACGGATTAGGGTGTGCTCGTGGTGAACCAGAGCCAAGCAGATAAAGCGTGTATTCGTTTTTTCTTCTTCGCGGTACGTGAACCTTGTGATGAGTTTTGGTAACTACGATAGCGGAGGGGGGGGGGGGGGGGGAAAACGAAAACACCAGCAAAAGGGTTTGTGGAAACAGGGGAAGTGATACTCGTCTGCTTCAGACAGCCTCACGAGGCGGCGTGCGGAAGGAAACTGCTCAACTCTTCCTACTGAGATTTGGCTTTTATCCGCAGCTGGGGAATCTCGTCATGCTTGGTGGTCATTTTTGGCATTCGACAATGCGGTGCTGCTGATGAAAGATAAGCGTCCCAAGCCAGAGAGAAGAAGTTTGACGAGACGTTCTCTCTCGTCCTTCGTGCCATGTGCACCGGTGTTGGCAAGAAGCGTAAAGCAACAACGGAGCATAGTAATAAAAATACTCGTAATAGTTTCATTAGTTTTAATCCCATGAAACCCAAACATCTGCTGGGTTTGCCATAGCATGCCGTGAGAAAAATCTTCATCTTGAAGAACTCTTTTTCCTTGACTTCCATAGCTTTTGCCGTCATTTAGTTCATCACTTTCTGCATCTGCTCTGGTGTTTCGTTCTATCCTTCTTAGTGGGATTCATGGGTCGATCTTACATTTGCATTTGTCTGGATACTTCCACTGGGAGACCGTCTGTTTCTTAAAATCCAAGAAAAACGCCGGTCTATGAAAGCGGGCATGGATGGATGTTTGGTTGTGTTTCCATCAATTTCCATCCAGTACTTTGGCCCGCCTTTAAATCGTTTTCATTCAGCCAACTTTTCGCCTACCTGTATCTCCAGTTCCATGGCGGACTCTGGTTGACACTAACTTTGGACTTTAATATTTTCGGGATTATGAGAGACACTGATAGATGTCAATACGGTTCCCAGGCCCGAGGCCGAATTTGAAATCAGGTGTTGATCCGAGCACAACATTCTCAACGTATGACGAGCGGAACGCCCCGCGGTTCGGGAGCAAAAGAAGGTATCGTCTGCATCGCTTGCTCAGGTTTGCTTTGTCAACCGAGCCTTTGTCAATCAGAGTGACAAAACAGCAGGGCGAACCGCAGGCCGTAGTGATTCGGAGGCCCGAGTGAAATGATTGCCAAAATGGAAAGGGAACGTGGAAAGGGTGCTGCGTCTGCAGCAGGTGGAAATGTCCGAATAAAGAGTGAAAAACAGGATGTTGAAGGGGCAACCAATGCTCTCGCTTTTCACCTTTCGTATGTTCTCTTCACCATTCTTTTATGTCCATCATTTCATATTCTAAGATAACGGTCAACATCTGGTGCGGTTATTTTCTAAATAATTTAAAAGTTTTTCGAAATCCCACCAGGCATGGCAGGAAACTCTGCAACGGGTGCCACTAGTGGAAGCGCTTCGCGCCCCCAAATTCTAAATTTCCAGGCGTTCGACCATCCGAATTTGGTTCTACTACGCTACAAAACATAGCCATCTGGTAAATGTTTATGTCATGGAGGCGCATGGTGCTTTGGTTTCCTATTAGTCTTTTTAATACTTCTATCATAAACCTTTCTCTGAAATTGAAGCAGTTTTGTGCATCCTAGGCTACTGTAGGCTTGCATTTGGTTGAGCTGAGGTCGAATAGATTCACTTTACCTTTACGCGTCTGGTTCTGGGCGAGAGCCAGCCTCGTCCGTCCGTCGACCGTACACGGTTCGGTTTGACTGCTGCTGGGAGTGCCGGAAGGATGCACCAACAACGCGAGAAATAACAAAAAAGGACGAAAATAATCGCAGCTCACGATGAAAGAATCAACGACTTTAGCTCGCATAGGGAAAGTTAGTTAGAAAGTGGAATGTTTGCAATGCAAATATGTTTTTACTCTTCAATACCTTATGCGACTTTTTGAAACAAGTAAATTATTTTTGCAAAGATCTCGGTTGTTTGTCATTTTTTGGAAATCGATATGATCGTTATGATTCGTGATGATTCATTATGCATAATCAAGAGCATTGATAAAGGACGGATCAAGACTCCTTCACTATACGAATAAACTAATGCTATCACCAAGGTTGGCCCGGCCGACAAATAGCTGAGAAGCAATAATCTCTCTCGTGCCATTCCGCACAGTTTCCGTAGGCATGGAACCTGACAAGGACAGCTTCATTTTCGGCAGACAGGACAGCTTCTAAATTATGCTCTAAATGGAGCCGAAAATAATTTAAAAGTGGACCTAAATGATCCGTAACGAGACTGTGCTTCCGCCGGGATGAAAAGCTGCAAGCGGTTCATTACGTCTTTTCGTTCCATTGTCCCCGTGGCACATCAGGCTGACGTGGCTGGTGTGAGTTGTTTGCAGGCTCTTCTTTCTACTGAGACTTCCTGCAAAACTCCAGCCACTCGACAGATGTCGGCAGTGTTCTCGTTGCCACTGGCACCTTTTTACTATTGCTGTTTCATTTGTTTTAATCGTCCGTTTCGCATCCATCTGAAAGGGCATTCGTTTTTCAATTCACGAAGCAAATGACTGCAATCAACGCCAACGAAAACACTGGTAGAAATGATTCTCGAGGAATTCGTACCTTCTTCTGGGCGAGAAGTTTCGGAATCCGCTAGATTTAAGGAGCTAGAGAGTTTAAATATGTTCGTACAGGTTAAAATAGTTTGTATTTACCATTTTATGTATTAAATGTGTTGATTCACTTGCCATGTATTTAGCTGGATTATTTCGAAAGTCCAGTATATACGTTACGAACCAAAGGTTCATCCGACATTGGTTGTTGATTGATTGATTAGGTTATCCATTTTCCATAACTGAAAGATTTAAAATAGTTAGCCCAATGATGACTTTTCCAGCTAATCAACCATGTTGCTGCGTAAATCGATAAGTGCCCTGGAACAATGAAAAACTTACTGTCAACATTTCGAATGGTTTTCACTGACTCCTGGAAGTGAAAAAGTCGAAGGGAAATACTCAATAAATTGAACAGTTTGCGAAGCGAAGAGCATCACGCCGAGCATTGAAAACGATCCACCCCGTCTCGCTCGGAAGCTCTGTCCTGAGCTGTCGAGAATGTGTTTCCGGGAACCGGTTGGGGAAACGGTTTTCTCCAGTGTTTGTCGCACCGCCTGGCAGAAAGGTAATTCCCGGCATCCTGAACTTCATTCGAGTTGAGAATCGTACCAGACGAGCGTAGCGGCAAGTACGATCACACCATCGTAGTAGGCGACAGGCGACAGATCGATGAGTTTAGCAAATAATGATGTTATGAGAAAGTGGCAAAGTTTTGTACATTTGTTGCGAACTTCATCTCGCCTCGCTGGTATAGCTCCGTTTTTCTGAGGCTTCAACAGACATCGACGCCACGTGTGGCAATAGGCGGGCGGGTGAGATGCATGAGGCCTAGTTGGTTGGTGGATACGTCTGCATTCATGAATTTTACATGATGCGGTAGCTTTCGAATATTGAGGTTTCGTGCGTTGTGGCTGCTTGTGAATTATTCCTATGCCATTCGTCCCACCAACGACCAAACCATGCAGACGGCCAAACCATTTCCAAATTGTGCCTCTGTGACACTGTGACATTGCTGGCAGATGATGTTATTCACTTGAGCCTTTTTCAAATAAATTCGCAACCCATCGTTCCGGACGGAAAACACCTGCATGACTTCTCAGGGAATATGAAGAAGAACGTACTTGCAAACCTACAAAACAGGGCGGGCCTTTGCTGGGAAGTCATACATAGGGCTGCATCATATAAACTTTGCAATTGTTTTCATTGTGTGCTTGGATTCTTTTGTTCATCATCCAATAATGCGTACCATCTGATGAAATATTGATGAGCGGTGAAAGTGCCTCGCTGCGAGACGCATTGCTACGCCATTGCTTTCCGGACTAGTTCAGATTGCACTGTATTGCCACGTGACGCCTGGCCAGCGAAACAACAACTGGATGAAATATTTTGCATTTTTCGGCACAAACAAGCTCAAGTTTCTTCGGTGGTAGAAACTCAGCACCTTCTCGTCTACCTACGTCTACCCTGCACCACGCCATGATTTAGTATGCTTCGCAGACTGGAAATGGAAGCCGACGCTCGGTTTATTGAAGAGCTCTCAACTCATAATGTCCTCGAATGACTGAGGGGGCATTAGTGAACCGGTCTCTTTCGCTGGGCGTCTTTCGACGCGGGCAAGAGCTCGCTTCTGCAAGCTGACGCTTCGCGAAAGAACGTAAGATTAATAGCCACATCAGGCGCAAATTATGTTCCCCGCATAAAGGGTGCGGTTTGTGTCGTCAGTCATGGCGCAAGTTCCTTCGGGTACCACCTACAGCTTGTCAGTGTCAGAGTCTTTGCTTTGTCGAAACCCATTTCGGGAATGTAGGTTACCGGGTCAAGTAACGTATAGATGAAAAATTATGCTTTCGTTTCCCAGGACTTGAATCTTCGCGGGAATCATGTATACAAATCAGGGACTAACCCAAAGACGTTTGTAGAAAATTGTTCGTCTGAACAAAACCGAAAGCTGTGTAGTTTTCCCATTAGTTTACTTTTGTGAAGGGAAATTTAAAAAATAAATGTATAGGTTATTGGAACGTTTCTACGATAAAGAGTTTTTCCAACAATAATATTGTACAATGATGGCGATACGTCAACTGGTATTAGATACAACGTTGATTGCGGATGAGGAACGGGCCCTCAGAGCCAAACGGCAGGTTGGCAAATAAAGCACACTGCCAAAGTTTCCCGGAAATAGCATCTCTATTCAATTGGGAATAGATTCACCCACGACAATGACCATTGTTGTGCATTATTGGCCCACGTTTGCCGTTTTCACGTATTGAGAAAGTTTGCTCAAACGATTGTTGATTGGATTACGAAGCCGCTTGTCGATTTATGATGACTGATGGACGATCGCAACACAGCTCCGCTTCGAGTGGCCTCTGGCCTGATTCTTTCTCTTTCTCTCTGTCTATCTGTCTCCACTGAGCAAATCGCCACGTCTCCCCTCTCCCATCGAGTCTTTCTATCTTTTTCCCTCGTTTGCTTTGCGCACACTCTTTTTTTCTCGATGGAACGAAACCCACAAACGGAAAGAGCCCTAATGCTTGTGCGTTTCCGGACGTTTCCGACCAAGATTGCAAACCGACTTCTCACAATGGATTAAACACACAGACAATCAGAAATCAAAAGCACACCATCAGCGGCATAACTCCTCGAGGTCGCTTATTTTGCGGCCGGGTGTGTTATATCAGAGCTTTGCTTGCCCCGCGCGGGAAGAACACGACACCATGTGCCACTAGCCGAGCCCGGACAGGACGATGCCGAAGCGAAGTTCATTCGCAGTTTCGATTGTGTGTACTTACCAATCAAAAGAGTAAATAAGGTTGCTCTGCCAGATGAAATCAGCCATAAATCCCTAGCAAACGTTACGTCTCATCCCTGACTGGCGGCTGACCGACTGACTGAGTGACTGAC
>JAOEFI010000003.1:1093668-1107053 GCA_034621735.1 Anopheles plumbeus | reverse complement strand
GACGGCGGACGATAGACGAAAGAAAAACGCACGAAACGAGCGATGTTTTGCGAAAGCGACCGTACCTCGAAGGCCACTCGGTCGCAGTGTTCGCGCAGATGCATCCGCCACGATCGCTTGCTGGTAATGGAGCCTTTGGAATGAAAGACACGTGATCGTCACTAATGAGCGAGTTGAGGGACTTTTCCCCACTCCCAGTTGCAGTTTCATCGGCCCCACGTTCAACGAACACCGTGGACCTTGAATAGATTCCCAAGACTTAAAACTGCCGTGCCGTACGTTTTGTTGAAGCATCTGCCTTGCCGGTTTCCATTTTAATTAAAACGTTGCGATGGAAAGCGTAGGTAAAGGAAAAAAAACAGGAGAGAAGAAACAAAATACAACGGCCGGTGACGTTGCGTTCCATGGTACGTTCTTTAATCCGCTTACAACCAAGACTTTCCTCTCCCTAGAACTTGTCACCCAAGATTGCTGCGTTTTTATGCCCAGTATTTGTTCTTGTGAGATCTTATTTTGTGCAAAAGACACGAGGAGTGAATTCTTGCCTAAAACTCAGCTATACTGTTGATGCTGGAAAAAGTTGAACCCCTTTGGGTATAAAAAGAAGCACACCTTTGCCGTCCTTCTTTGCAAGTGCTGGATCCTTGTGAACCTCATGTGCACAAGTATTCCGGAAATGTCGAGGTGGATCGGTGATGAGACAGAAAAAGGCCCAAAACTACTATTTCGGGTGTTCTACCCGAAGATACGCTACGGCAGCAGGCCTTAGATGCACAGTCGTTCCTTCGTATCCATGATTTGGTAAGACTTGCCACGGATTTCTTGTTCCGATAGGAGAATGGTAGCATTCCTTGATGAATGTTGTTGTTACCTCTCTGTCAATGGGGTACCGGCAGTAGAAGTAAGAAGTACTTTCTTCAACCTCCCTTGCAGTATAATATTCCGGTGAGAAAGAAGCAACTCGAACGGGCGTTGCACGTTGTGAGATGAACGCGTTTTTCTGGGAAGTAACGGAAAGCAGCAGTGCCCGAGAGTACTACGAGTCATGCTTTCCATTGAGAAAACGACAATCGCCTTCGGTCGTTTTATATTCCAATTTCCAGCGACAAAACATTTTGTCCAATTTCCTAGTGCGGAGCCCACGAATTGTGCACGAAAGCACCAAATGCCGAGCACAGATTGTATACACACACCAGGAACTCGCGCCAGACAAGCCCGGCAGCGAAAGCAAGTCGCGAGAATAGTGCGCAAATGTCTGGGGTTTCCATCCCACCCTCGAGGATGCTTGATTCGTTTGGAACAAAACAAAACAGCAAGCCCTTAATTAGTCGCTGTAACATGTCGAATTAAATACGGCCATGGCAGACTGCACAAAAGCACCATTATGAGGTCGGCTTCCTCGGAAAGAAATGTTGCTAGCGAATGGCGAGCGAACACATTGATGGCGTACTTACGGTAAACGGGAAAGCATGATGACCTAAAACACCTCCTTCCGTTCCAATTGCTTTCCGAAGACCTTCGTGCCAGGGCTGGTTTCTTCGACAACAAACCCTTTCAGTTGAGCATTCGTTCAAAATCCGTCGATCTGATTTCGTTCCATTGCAAATGGTTGCTTTCGTCATCAGCGTAAAGTAGAGCCGGAAAAAACACCCAGTTTCCCAGAAGCCCCATCATGGCAGATTCCAAGAGTATTCATTTAGCTGATTACTTTTCATCCCTCGAAAACATCAACGACAATCTAGCCGGTTCAGGAGATGTTATCGTAACAAAGCGAACTTGAGCGCTCCCTTTTCGCAAACCTGTTGCAATTGTTGCGGTGCTCAGGATCGTTGAAGGAATTTGTAAAATTTTAACATCTGCCAACCTGGTGTCCCATTTTGTGTTGTGTGTGTGTGACGTACGCTGGCATTTCAGGGCCCATATCAAACAGCTCCCTCTTTTCACCGTTTGGCGAATTGTGCCCCACGAAGACAGGCTCCCCCTGTGCTTTTGTGTGCGTCAGCTCGAGTAGGAGCGCAGATTTGGTTTCGTAAGCAAAAAAATACCCGCAAGCAAGCGTTTTCCATCTGACTTGCCTCTTGTCTCTGGTGTTTGGGTGGGGATTTCTCCGACGGGTAGCAGTATCCGCGGGAATTCGGAGCGCCCTTCCCTTACTGGCTGAATGTCTCTTTCTAATCCCACATCTGACCCTATCGTCACAACATCATGATGTCTGATGTCTTCCATCCGCACTGGTTAGCACTACCCGCCCCTGTGCGCCTGGAGAAGCCCGGTGCCACGGGTTCTGTTCGAAGTGACGGAAAGTGATCCCAAGCGCGCACGGTAAAGGGCAAAGGTGAGGCTATGCGCTGCGGAAAAGTATACAGAAAATGTTAGGAATGTGTTGATGGGCTTAGCAAAGGAAATGCCTATAAAAAAGGTATTCAAACACACGTTTGACTTTCCTCCCGAGGTGGTGGAAAAGGATATAATTTTTTTAGTCTTTCTTAACCAAGCATGAGCCAAAAAAAACCGCATACCGCTAAAAATCATCGTATTCACTGCAGGTTCGCGGGCACGAGATCCGCAACCGACAAAATTAGACAGCAGAGGCGATGGAAGTCAAACAAGCGGGGACGGAATCCGTCACATACCGTGGATTTTGAATGAGTGATAGCGGTTGATGGCCGAAACGTCGGTTCAAGTGAAAAAAGGGCGTTACGGGTGGAGAAGGCAGGCCGCGAAAAACAAGCCATCGTGACATTTTGTGATATGACAGGCCTGGAATGGGCCACAAAAGGGTTATTTTTCCTGCGGCTTTGAACTGAAAGGGCAACGGAAATTGTTGAGTAAATGTGGGCTCCGCATTCATTATTCTAAAGGCGCTAAAAAGCGACCAAATCCACACACGGAAAAAAATACTCCATTCTTTAGGAAAGCGGTTTATAAATTCGCTAAATGCTAGATCCTTCAGATCGACCGTAAGCCCCTGTGCACTTCTCATAATGCTGAGTCAACAAACAGTGGTATTCGAGATTCAAATGTTGCGAAGATATTTTTCCTTTATCTTTTCCAAAATGCAAAACTTCCCATATTTACGTTGACGAGAATATGTAAATGGTTTAAGTTATCAACGCCCTCATCTTCTGACGATGCAATGGGCTATCAACGCGCCTTTACAATATCATTTATTGGGGCATGGGATTGGCGTGAGACATTGCGTGCATGGAAAATTTGAGGCAACCAATATATTCGAGCCAATATATGCAACATACAATTATCAATTTAATTGCCCCAACGATTGAAAACTAAAAATATTCATCCGAAGAATTATTTCCACGAGTCGCAAAGGATCGACCTTTCCGTTCGCGTCTATGAAGTAGCCCATACACGCTGGTAGAATCTGATTTCACTACTTTTGACTTTTCGACATCGTCGACCAAACATGCCGAAAACGCGACTACGGGCAAATGCAGTCAGCAAAAACATTCTCAAGCAACATCAAAGAAAACGAAAAGAATGAAATTGATCGGTAGCAACACGCTCCGTGAAAGAGGCCCACTTTCCGAAGTTTCCGTTAATGCACGAAAACGTTTGAAGTTGGTGCCGAACGTTGGACATCTGTCAGCAAGTTGGGTCCTCTTGCAAGGCCCTCCGTCGAAGCGTAGACACTCAGGCTTTCATCACTCGAAAAATATGTGACCGAACAGCGGGGTCGGTGTCGCGTTAATATTTAAACAGATAGAAGAATCGACTCGTGGCGTGGTCGATGTTGGTCACCGCACTGCTCTCGGCATATTTTGCGAAACATTATTCTTATCTGTTGAAGCGCGGCGTAGGCAGCAGCACATGAATGTGAACCGGTCCCTACTTCAAGTCAGTCATCAGCCATCTTTGCATCGATGATGTGCCCGCCCACGGCGGCGTTCTGCAACTGGGACTCTTGAAATCCGCCGTCCTGATTTGAAATTCAAGAGTTAATATTTGATCAGTGCGTCTGTCGCTGTTGGCGCGACCCACCACTGAAAGAAGCGTCCCGGTTGCCACTTGACTCATGCAGAGCAGGATGCGAGGACTCCTACTAGAACACGCTCCCAGACGGGAGAGGGTTCCGAGAGTCTTGCTTGTACTTGAATTTGTTTTTGTCGTCGCTTGCTCTGGAAAGCGAAACAGAAATTCAATTTGTTTCGAGGAGTATGTTGACGGTTCCGCCCAAGAGCAGCCAGGGCTCCGTGGGCCGAGACCTCGGCGGAGTCTGGGTTCGAAGTTCTGCAATGAGAACTGCACAACAAACGACTTTATCATTCGTTACAATATGCGCTAAATCACATCCAACCCGCGATTATAAGATAGTTCAGTTCGGAAGTCAGCGAAACCGCTTTTATTTTGGCATTCTCGGTTTGTTCCACAAATCTCTTTCCTTGCTTCCTATCGATAAGGCAGATAAGTACGGGCTTGAAGGGTTTTTATTTTGTATCGGATTCAGGGTTGGCTAAATTCCACGAAAAGGGCTTAGGAAAATAAAACATCTGATTTTGACGTGCTTTTCGAAACGAGGCGACTATGCTTTTGTTATTATTAAAATCAATCGAATTGAGCCTTATTCATTCAATCAATTTTACTACAATTTGCTAAACAAAACGTTTCGAAAAATAGAAACTGACATCAACTCACAATAAAGTTGTAGCTGTATATCCCAAGTTCCTCGAATCGAACAAATAAACTTCCCGGGGTGGCTGGTATTGAACTGATTTCAGAATGCCTCGGGAAAAAGGAGAGCACTGGGAAGGGGTTTTTTAGTTGATTGAAAATTGATCCCTTGCTGTTGCGACAGCCAAACGGCTCCTCGGTAAACCTACGCCGATGGACGGTGTATGATGTTCCAAGCAGTACACAAAATTGCCTCAAGCGGAGCGGATGACGAATAAATGGAACGAGGTTACGAAATGTTTCCTGGACATGGGCACTGGAGCGACGAAGGGGCTGTCATCGGTAGCATGGAAGAGTTGTGTCGTGCACGAGTGTCCCGGGACTTGGTCAATTTTACCGTCCACAACTCCGAGAGCGACATTTGAAACCATTTCACCTCGGCGCTCGCCGAAGAATCGCAGGACATAATTGCCCTTAAACGATGTGATGTTTCACAACAACACATCAGAGACGGGCGGAGCAGCAGAGATTCGGGATCGGTTCCTCGGAAAAAGGAGCTAGGAAATTCGCCCGAAAAAAAGCACCCACACGGGGGAAATGGGAACGAAAATGTTGAAAGCAGAGGCACCCTTACCGTGAAGCAGAATAACATCACGTAGCAGTGATTGTTTCAGCATCGCATCACTCAGGACGTGTCCTTTTGGTCGTTCATCCCCTTTTCCAGGGCATTTGTTTCCATTGGAGCGCACGATCCCGTCGTCCGGGTCTATTAGTCGCTCGTGCAATCTTCACCCTATTTCTTTTAGCAATATTCTTTCCATGTTCAGGCATCACCAGTGCTGGCCTCATTTACCCTAGCGCGGGTTAAGGTCGATTTGGTTGTGGTACAATGTCTCAACGACACGCAACTACGCACCACATATTTTGTGCGGGGTTTTCTCAGCATGAATTTGTCCGCAAATGGATTCCTACCATCGTACGCCGGCTGCATGATGATATGGCAGTATGTCTAACTCGCCACCGACCAGCATTGGTATTGGCGACCAGTAAGTAAAACTGGTAAATCCAGTTCGTCCTTGTCCGCGCGTCGAGGGTTTGAAAATTGGAACCACCACGCTTCCGGATCGATCAGGCATTAATGAGGGTGCGCTGCAAGCACTAGTAGTAGTAGTAGTAGCAGCCAACGGGAACGACATCTCAAGATGGCGGTCCTTGTTCCGTGACGGAAGTGGCTCATAGCGTTCCGCTTGATTTATGGGTGCCAATTGATTGATTGATCGCCTGTTGATTGATAGATCGAGTCCTATCGAGTGGGTGCTCTTTTGTTTCACGAATTAGCGGGCGGAATCGGCTCAGTTCCGTGATCCCTCCATCGCCTTTCGTGCCGGTCGACTATTCCCATTGGGTGACACTTGCCAGCAGCAAAAAACTGTCATCTTAATTTGACCCAAATGATGCCTGACCGCAAGGAGACGTGTTCTGACGATTCGACGAAATCGAAAATCTCTGCTGCCACCGGAAGCTTTCGGAGTCCCAAAGTCGTGCCGCCATAGCGGTTTGAAATTATCCTTATTAAACTTCCTCGTAATAGCCCTAGGAATGGCTCGGTATTAAACTCCCATTCGGTCCTCACTCCCTCTCAACCCACCTTCACCACAAAAAACTCACCGCCCCCGTGCTTGAAGCTCAAATCAATCTAATCAGCACCGCGCTCACGTCGCTGCGTTGGGAAAACTTTGTCATAATTGATATTATTTGCCGGCGACATTTTAAGCCCGAAAATTCATGAACACAACCCGACGATCGTGGGCCATGGATTTCGTCGTTGCGCCGTGTTGGCTGGAAAAGTTATCACCTCACAGCGATTCGCCTCCACGGATAGCGAAACCTTGATTCTCGTAGGAATTGCTAACGACATTATCCCGATTGCGCCTCCCGGCTCACCTCAATTCCCGGCGCCTGCAGAAATTAGTGAACGGACAGAAAACTCTTACAACGTTGGACAGTAACAGGGCATTTGTGTGGATGAATGGGAGAGGAAGGCTCCAGGAAACCAACACTCACATCCAACGAAAAAATCGATCGACCTGGGTCGAAAAACTTCAACAATAAATATTAAATCACATTGGTAATTTTCACTTCTTCTTGACTTATACCTACGCCATTCCGTACGAAGGAAGACTTCGCTACCGTCCGGCGGAAAATGAGACAATGGATCGAAGGTGTCCGCTCGGTCGAGCGCCTGGCAGCTCGACCATAAGCGCAGGTGTATGGGTTAATGTCCAGGGATGCTCGGTGGTCTTCCGAAGTCGTAGCGTAGCGGATTCGCAAAAATTATCTTTTCACGAACGTGGAGCAACTTGCTCAACTCTCGCCCATTGCGCATCCGTGCCACGTTCCCAGGGCACATTGCGCGTTGGGTGGAAGGTCAGTAGCGCCGATAATTGAAATAAATTAATTATAAAGTATCGATGAGCGCAATAGAAGCACGAAAAAGGACTAATTGTTGGATGGAACATGTGGGAGAAGTCATCGCAATGTGATATTTTTTCTAGCTCGGTCTTATGCAGAAGATTGAATTATGTGTTTCAATTTGTTAGCAACATATTACCCTGCTTCTTTATACGGCCTGGCCGTTTAAATAAAGTTAATAATAAAAATAATAATAATTACCCCGCTCCACTACTAGAGGACCATCGCTTCGATGAACAAAAACTGTGAATTAACCCACTCTGTATGGCAAGTTTCATAGAGGTTATAGTCCCCGTGCACAAAAAGGCAACATTCCGAGATAATGGGGCGCTGATTGGCACGGGTTTCGATTAACAGTGGAAAGAACTCTAATTAAGATTTTCTCCCGAACTTCCCGGAAATGATTGTGGGTTTTTCCTAGGGGCTTAGGGTGCGTTTTTGGCAGCTTTAATTCCCCGTCTCACGCGTAACATGCGTGGTCGTGGCAACCGTGGCTGGGGAACCGAAAGTGTTGTTGTTGGTACAACTGCCTAATGAGTGCCATTCACGCAACGAAGAATTTCCCACGCACTTCCTCGGAAGAAACCACAACTCATGGTTACGCCATCCGGCGAGAAATGTAATATCGTCCTCTTGTGGGGCTGGTGTGCGTGTGTGTACCATAAATTTGCACATGATTATGATCGGGCGAGTGCTCAAACAAAAAGCTTCCACTACAGAACCCGCGTGACCTTCACTCGCACTCGCAGTTCCCTCCATCGAAACGAACGTGAAACAGGGGAACTTCTGCAGCAATTTTTGGAGAAAGCGTACCAGCACTGTGGGGCAATTTACGTGTTCTCTTTACTCTTCACTCTTCGGCACTGCGGGAGGAGAGGCCACCCCCTGAAGTGACTCTCCATGGTACGTGGTAGGTAGCATTTGGTGTAGGGCTCATGAGGAGAAATAAAATGCAATGACTGTGGAGAAAATAAGATATGACTGGTAGTGGATTTCCGGCGGGGCCCGCAAGAGAACCACTAACGGAAATCGGAATCGAGCCTCAAATAGTACCAACTCCGAAAAGGAAAGTCTCTAGCACTCGTTTTGTGTGTGTTTTTTTCTTATTACTTTTATTGCTGTAGCAGCGAATGGCTGGAAAAGTCCTGGTGGGGCATTTGCCCGCCCTTTGTAACACTGTTACGCAGGCCAGCGCTGCAGCGCTTCGAGACGGTGGAAATGTTTAGTGCTTAGTTATTTAGTATCTTCCGTTCCTACGGAGGACGATGATTCCCACATGGCGCCAAAGTATGCTGAATGCATATTTCGTAGCTCATCGTCTTTGTAGTTGCTACGAATGGTGCCCTATTTTCTGTTTTCCCTCTTTGTCTACAGCGATGCTTCGTCCTCAGCCAACGTTGCACAGTACAAGTCGAGAAGCATCACAGCAGCTGTCACTCACGACAGTTTCCCGACCAATGTGCACTTGTTTACAGTTACTGAAAAATGGCACACTGCCGCAATTTTCATATCGCACTGTCACACTCATTGCAGAGCTACGCTTCGGCCCGGGTTGGCGGGAAGTGGGCCAATCACATGTTACTCCAAACCTGTGTCGAAATTAGTCATTAGTCTTTCCCTACATTAAAAAAACAGATGATAATTGAAAACAGTGGAAATAATGTACATCGCACACCGGGTCAGTTGTAGAAAGCGATTAATATCTCGCGAAACCATAATGGCCTCGATGCTATAAGCGTTTTTGAACAATACAAACCAAAACCCAATTTCTTGCTGGCAGCTTAAAAATTACATCGTTCCTATTATTTGTTCCACTTTTGTGCTACCCTGTTCTCTCCCCGCCATACAAGTGTAAACAATGGCGACCTACTTCCCACAATTCACGGAAAAACAACTGCGGGATGCTCATTATCACTCTGGCGAACAAAACGGCACGAATCCAGGAGCTTCGTTCTGACAAGCTCTGTTTGATGTCAAGGTAACGGGCACCATAACCCAATAACTCCGCCGTCCTCGTTAGATCCCATCGTCATGGTTGGTCGCTTCGACGGACGAGGACATGTTTTGCTCGCTTCCTATCGCATCGCATTGATGTATGCACATTTTTTTAGTTAGACCGCTGTCTGAGTAAGCTTTTTCATCGTCTCCATTACTTTTCAGCAAGGGGCCCACTCCGTCGGGACGAGCGTAATAAGTCTCAACGAGTCCTAGTCACAACGGGAATGATGTCGGCTCGCTGTTAAAACCTCATCTGTAACCCTGGCCAGGCCAGAAGGGAGAGTAGGTACTAGCATAGCGCAGGGTATCCCTGTCTCGCTTCGACATGCTTGTTTGTTGTTCCACTGTTTCGCCGCGGGACCGACAGGACCCGGTTTGCATGCCGCCGTACTTGCCGGAAGTGAAACTTTGTCGTTTTCTACCTCGCCGCTGCACCCACCTCTCACGGCGCTACCCTCCCTTTCCGAGGTGGTCCATCGTGGAGAAGTTGGGAATGCGCGGAAAGGAAACAAAATATTATCGAGAACAGTGCAGGACTCCCGCAGCAGAGTGTGGAGGGAGCCGCAATACACAACGGAATGAAAAGAAAGAACAATGGCTGTGGTAAAAGTTTTTAATAAGCTACCGCCGTGGGCGCCTTCCGGTTATACAACAGCGGGTAATTCTCCCCCTCCTTCCCCTTCCCATCCCTCGGTACCGATGAGACGGAGGCACCGGCGGAACTAGGAAGCGTGTGTAAATAGTACATGCATTTAAATGTGTACCGTGCACGTTTCTAAGAGTGGAAAATCTTTTTCTCATGACATTTCGTGTTTGTGCGATTCGTTGTGTCGTTGCAATCCCTTGTTTCGTTTGTTCGATCCCACGCCAGCAAGGCTGCACCTGCATATAATGCAGCGGAGTGCATAGCTATGAAAGCGCGACCTGTGACTTTTGCGCTGAACCCAACAGCGCCGCGGAGGAAGCGTATCGTGAGGACGTTGTCGCTCTCGTGTCCTGGAGGTAAGATTATGAATGGAGTTTCTTAACAATATCATTTCCCAGTCGGCTCGTGTGGCTCGCGGCAGGAACCGAGGGGCAACTCGACGGGTGTGTTCCTTTGAAGTGCCGCTGGCGAAGTGCAAACAATGTTTCCTTCTTACAGGCTTTCCTCCGCGCGGTGTTAATGGCGGGTGGTTTCATCGAAGGCCGAGTTTTCCAGGCAGCAGGAGGAAGGAAATATCGTTAACATCCATCCAACCACCTTCGCCGACACCACCGGGGTCCAATTATTATAATGGTCGCTCTTGCGCGCAGACCCTTTTACCACAGACTCTTGACATCGCCACCGCCGGTCCGGCGCATTTTCTTCGTTTCGTTCGCCTTTATTACACTTCATTAAGTTGTTGTTTCAACCAAGTGGAAACGTTTTGTAAGGCATTTACAAGAGGGGGCCGATGGTTTCGTAATATGCAGTTGTTGATGATTTGTGAACGCATTTTACGATGTTGACTTTGTGGCATCCTCTCCTGGGAGGAGGGCGGAGTACGATTTATTGGCGAACGGTGGAGTTATGCTAATGAAGCAAAAGTTAATGCTCGCTTCCTGAAACCTTGACTACTTCCAGGCATGCCCCGATGAACAATGTCAGGTCAAATGCGGCCGGCCAACATCGAACTGATTTTATCATCCATAATCCGATGCTCGATTGAACATGGGTTCAAAATCTTGCAATGGATACATAAATTTGGCTACAAAGTTTTCAAATCTTATTGCATCACACTCTCTCTTTCTCACTATCTCTCTCTCTCTCTCTATCTCTCTCTCCTTCTCTTTCTCTCTCTCTCTCTCTCTTTCTCTCCCTTTGAAAAAGAAGATTTTTTTTCGCGTACACTTCGTTAATCGTACATTTCTTCACAATCAAAAATACAATTGTTTCGGCCCCCATGCTGCCGACATTCTTAAGCCTGATTAACATCGGCTGCATTGAAGCGGAAGCACTTGAAGAGCGACTAAGCGTAGATGTTTGCTCAGAAATCGTCTTCGTTCTAAGAATGAAGGCTGCACTGCATCCGCTTCAGATCCGATCGAGTGAGATGAGCTGAAAGATGCGCCGTTCCATTTCGACGAAAGTCCGTCCGAGGCTTGGCGTCAACGGAGCGTCGGCGACGCGGCAAAGACTGTGCAAGAATTATGGCTTTTTCACACTACTACCGGCTTACGGGGGGACATAATAGATTACAGTTGAAGTAAAGGATAACAGCAATAAAAGAAGAATAATAAAGCTATAAATGAAAATTTATTGCCATATTCTCTGTTTCTCTGCAGTCCCTACTCCCCGCCTCCGTTTGCCTTCTTGCGTTATTACGCTTTTCACTTCCGAATGGCCAGTTGAAATGTTGTGTTTTTTTTTTCGTCCGCTTGCGATAAAGGCACTAATGGGCTTTCTCTGGCTTGTCTGCAGGGACGATGCGAAAGTGCGCACTTTTTGTTACCCTTCCCTTTCCACCAGTGCACCAGATTTGGAATTCGGTTTATTTCATTTTCCAGGTGGAATTTACGTTTCGCGATGATCCCTCCCGAATGGGCAAATAGCACGCACGTATCAACACGTTTCGCACATTACTCACAAGACAAAGAAAAAACAATCACACGAGCCGCACAAAAAAAATGGATCACTATGGATCTTTTTCGAAAAATGGCCGCACGGAAAGAAAAGAGTAGTTGAAGGGAGGCGGTCGGAGGAGGGTGGTTTGGGGGTGGAATTTGGTTTAGTAGCAAGTTGGCGGTGCTGTAAAAACGATTCCTTTTCCAATTAGCCTTCTAGTTGGCCCCATAATCCATCAGCGAGCGAGCCGTCCAACTCTTTCCTTCCGCTCTTCTCCTCATCAGCACTTTTTTGCCATGCGACTCGCCCTTTCCATTTCCACACTACACAGAGCTGGTTGGAAACATAAAGGCTATTTCGCGGACAGAACGAGGAAGGAAAAAAAAAAGAAAACTTATTCATAAAGCTTTTTCCGTATGCTGGCATCCATTAACATTTTTTTCTAAACCTTCAAAGTCTAGAGTTTCTCTGACTGGAGAGGCAACTTTTCTCGCCCTTAGTTGCTGCTCTCTTCCCAACTCGCCGGTCCGTGTAACCATTTTCTTGAACAAATCTCAGTGATTTTATTTTTCTGATCTATTCATCCTCTTCGTGACCCACGCACTTCGTGCTTATCGAGAAAACGTGCCTTCTGTCCGGCTCTAGAAATATGAATATTTATGTTTACATCACCTCTTAATTTCCCTCCGCTTGTGTGTGAGCTATTGCGTTCGGTTCCATGGGCCGATTACAATGCGCCCAGGGGGGCGTAAAAGGACATTGTGCGCACCGGGCAAGTGGCCAAGCAGGAAGTGTTCTTTTCCTTTTCCGCCTTTTTGCACATCTTTTTCTCGGTTTTCCATCATCGAAAACGGCGACGTCGACGCTGTTTGGTTGTTAAAAGGAAGGCAGTATAATGGGAATTGGGGAACAACAGTGGAAAAAGTTGCGTTCATGTTTATTTATGTGACTTGAATTGACTTTTTCTCTCCTGCCGTTCATTTTTTTTGCTTGTCGTTGCAGTACTCTCCGTCGAGTCGTTCACAGAAATCTCATGGCGACAATGGCGGGAGTAGCAACTACTTCCTTGTCAGCCAGATCATTGTCACAATCTGCAGCAGTTGCTGCGGCGGGTTCTAGTGTTTCCCTCCATCCTTCGCTACGATATTGGAGCCATCGGACCATGTCCTTACGCTCCGGAAATACGTCTTTTAGATACAATCGGGGTCAGTGGGCGGGAATTGAGGTTGGGGTAGGGCAGACAATTGTTTCACCATCTTCCCGGCCTTTCCCCCCCGCAGCTCGTTCATATCATATCACTTTTCCCCGCTCAGAAGCTGTTGCCCTGCAGCCAGAAGAATGCCTTTAGAGCGCCAGAAGAAAAAAAATCGGCCCAAGCAAGCCACTGGATCGTACATCAAAGTGGAAGACAACTACGAAGAACTCGTTGGCTTCGTGTAATAACTTCCCAAAGCTTTCTTTTTCTCATTTCATCCGCGCTTCGTGGCCAGTGCTTGTTGAACTACTTACAACCAGAGCCATTTTATGGTACTCTCAAGCGGCGGCACAGCGTCTTCTAGTGTTCTTCGCTGTTTGACACACGATAAAAGCCTCTTTCTGGAGATCCTAGCGCAACTTGCACTCGCTTTTAGCAATGATTACACGCTCTCAAAGTTGCGTTTCATTCTCGCGAGTGGAGTTTTGTGTACTTTCGATGCCA
>JAOEFI010000003.1:1040403-1055015 GCA_034621735.1 Anopheles plumbeus | reverse complement strand
AGTTTGCCAAAAATCATCCTCGATTTCCAGCAAAGTCACGCAAAGGCTTATGGCTATCTCGTGGATATTTGCATCATAGGTCGAAACAACATGAAACCATTTTTGTCGTCCCACGACGAGTACACGACCTTCTCTATTACCTCAATTCGTTTTATCTGCTTGTTTTTTTTTTTTCTCGTTCATCCATTACACTCAAGCACTTTGGACTTTGGCGGACGGTGCAATTTTCAGTCCGAGCCGGATTTAGCCTAAACATGCCGTTGCGAATTCAATATGGCAAGAGAAGCGTCCACGGGAATGAAACGTTCAACAACGTTCGAATTGAAGTGAGGTGAACCGTTAAATTGGAACGTCCGACTACCGAGTGGCCAACCGAGTGGGCAAATCAACAAAAAACAGACTGCAAAGGATTCTAAGAGACCTTCAAAAGGGAAATAATGCGACCGTAGAGGACGTCACGCTGACAAGTGACAGTACCAAGTGCTCTGGTGTTGTCGTGTACTTCATTTTTATGCGCTTTTCAAACTTGTTTCTCAAAATAGGTAAGCTGTTCCGATATGTACATCTTCTTGAAAAAGGCTTGCTGTTGAATCGAACAGTTAATTTAAATGCAAAGTTAATCGGCTATTTTTTTCATCGCATGAAATACAAATTCGACGTTAGAATAAACATTTTCGCGGTTCACACGATTTGCGGTCAGCATAAAGTCAACAAAGACATCCCTTCCTGCGCGTTACAACGTTGGCAAAGCATATTTGAGTTCGTCTCTCGTTGCAAGAGGGTTTTTGTATTTTAATTTGTCCCGGCATGCTTCCGAACCAGTTTTATCATGGCACAAGTCAGATAAGATGTTGGTCGGTTGCAAAGCAGTCGGTCTTGCAGCCTCCTTGGCCTTGAACCATAAATCTTCCAGCCAGAGCTCTTGGGTTGTCCGACGGACATGGAGCAAGTGTTTATTAAGATAAATTGAACGAACCCGTAGATAGGCGGGGAGAACGGGCGCCGGATGAATGGTGAAAGTAGGTGAGAGCGAAGAATATTGGTTGAGATAATTCTATTACTAGCTCAAGCTTGCTGCTACGCGAAGTCAACTGCATAAAAGTCTCATGTTTCGGGAAAAATAGTATACTACGCCAAGTTGTTTTCGCTCAGTACGGTTCATAAGTCTTGGACGAGGGAGGATTTTTACCTTCCTATTTCAAAATGCATTCAGAACCAATATTACAAGCCCTTGTCTCGCGCATAATGGGATAAGAAAGAGATGCAAAATAATTTTCAATCTTCTTCCAAGTGTTTTAGAAAGGCATTTTTCCTTGCAATTTCTGGAGTGTGTTTCAACGTGTTTATTTCCATTTGTTGTGCTTCACCGGCAAAATCAACAAAAGCAAAATCTAGCTTGCCTTCCAAATTCTTCATGCTCTCTTACAAGCACTGGAAGCAACTGCTGAAGATTACATCCAATCTGGCATCATTCCGTAATCTCGCCTTTTGTAAATAATTAGTTCGTCTTTTGCAGAATGTGGCAGATTTACGACCCGCCATGTTGGTGTTTGGTGGCAATGTCTTGAAAATTTAAGGACTTCTCTTCGAAAACGGAAGGCCTTCCTTTGCCTTCCTTTGCCTTCCTTAGCCGGTCACAAGCGTTGAACCGTACTAGGATATTACAGACTTTTGTTCACCAACGTCACTGCCATACTACCAACAGTCGGTCGTAAAAAACTGGGAAAGTTTCCACCATCCTTCGCGCGAATGGTGCTAACCAATTTCATCGGAAAAGCTGAAAAGGCAATAGAGTTCATTTTTCATTGTACATTCAAAAACTTCTTCTCCTCTTTATGCCTTTCTCTCTAACTATATCTTGCTGATCTATTTTCTCTACCGATGACAGGATTAATTATTTTTATTAATGTTAGCTTTCTCGAAACGGGTCGTGTTTGTGGCACAATTTGAAACATGAAACCTGTCCCAACATGAGGATCACTGGACCACACCTGAAGAATGCCATCTACAAAAATGTGTGATGGCAAACGTAATCATATTTCATCGTTCAGCCATAATAATCCAATCAAAGGGGGCGATGGTGGTGTAGGGATAAGCTCATCGTGCTCTTGTTCCAGGAGATGAGTTGTTTACGTCTCGGAGACTACTTGACGAGAGCATTTAGGCTTCCTGCTTTAAGGGCGTCATTAAATGTCGCGAGATTTCCTCCATCAGTGGGGCACGGCGCACATTAAGAGGATCGTTTACCTTCGCTTGCCAAGCGCAACACGACATCGGTGTGGCCTATGGCTTATCCGAATCCAAAACGTTCCGCTCGGAAAAGCGAAGAAGCGGAAGGATGTTTAAAATGACACAAATGCGACGTCGGAAAGAGAGCAGCGATAAAAATTAAATCCCGTCCAGGTGTCATATCCTGGGGAAGACTCACCTTCCTTTTTTTCGTGCTGCCCTTCGACCATCGGTCTCGCCATGCCCGCAGATTGCTGTCGTCAACGTGCGGTGCTGACGAAATGAGAGAAGATGTTTCCCGTGATGTTTGGTTTGTTCATCGGACGCACTTCAACGGCAAGAAGCAAATGGTGACGGAGCGACATCCTTATCGTCGTGTACTTCCATCTTTTCGTGAGCGCTGCTTGGGCTTCATTTTCCGCACCCGGAGGAGAGAGTGGGCCCTGGCGGCGATACCCACATTGCACATGAATACACAGGCGTAAAAACAACGCCAGGCACCCAAGATGAAGCGAAGAGTAATAAGAAGGGAACAACTGGCGTAAAATCCCATTTCCAGCAAGTTTAACGGTCATTAGGAGTTTAAAGTGCTGTAAATCTTAATTGAAAATAAAACCATTCGCAGCGAACGGAGCCAACGTCGATACCGATGAGAACGCGAATGAGACGGGTCCGTAACGAGATTTGACTGTTCACTCCCGCGAGACGAGCGTGAGCGAAAGCGTACTCCAACCTATGCACTTTAATGTTTCATTGAACTCTTTCAACGGGCGGCACTTTCCAGAGTATCGTTGCAAGTATCAGCAGTAGTCAATCCGTTCCATTCAATTCCCGCACCAATGTCCACTGGTGACATAAAACCAGCTCATAACTTCGCTCAATGGAGACGCTAGGTATCGGCAGAAATTGCTGCAATGATTCGTGCCAAACTGTTGCCATAGTGAAGCGGTTCGATGGAAGTGTTGAAATACTAAACATAAAATAGATTTATGTTTGTGCTTATTCTACATGAAAGTGAATATCTGGTTGCATAATCGGTTTTCCTGCGACCAATGCGACAAAACTAAAAATACAAAGAACACAAAGAAATTTTCAGCATTTATTCAGTAATTGTATGAGCATAATTACTAGTATGCTTTAATAAGTGTTATATAAACGAAACCCGCTATTTACTGTACCTTTGTGCTTGCCTCGTTCCACAATTTATCAGTATGCACCTTGAATACGAACCCTGTAGCTCTTCCAAAACCGCTACACCGATGCCGGAGTGGCATCCTAAACAAGGCGCGTATAAGAGGTCAGTAGACGAACGTTTTCGCACACCACCACCGTCAGCCGTGTTCTGTTGATTCATTCTAGACAGGTTTCTGGTAAGCTAAAGGTGAGCCAGCACTTTCCCGGATCATACCGGGCACGGCAACGGGCACGGGCTCAACCAAACGATACACAGAAAGTGCGCCAGTTGTAACGTCCGTAGCGATAGATGTTAACCACCATTTCGCCGGTCGCAAAGTGTGCAACTAACGCGTCCAGTCCCGCCAAACGGATTGCGCAAACGAAAACCCGCATTTTAAGAATGGCTGAAATAAATTCCTTGCCATAATACATCACTGTCAGCGGTTTCAGTTGAACGCGAGTGACACACCAGTGATTTATCTCAACGGCCTCGAGGGAGTGTATAACCCGTTCCCTTTGTGGTGGTCAGCGAGACTGAGCTGAAGTGGCAACCCAAGCATATCGAGAACGCTGACCGTGACCACCAGCCTGGCTTCTAGGACTCTCTGTTAGTCGCTGCCGAGTGGCCATAAATAGAGATTTCCAGATCAACATTTCACTTGGGCTCGGCGATTGACGATTGGCAGTTTGGTTGAGGAGAAATAGTGGCTTGCATAGAGGGTCGACTCGCAAAAACTACCAGTACGTGGAGCTCGAACTAGAAGTGTCGTCACGCCAGACGGTGGGTTGTAATCAAGCCTTTTACCACGTCACTCGATCGGTTTGGCGTCACTGCAGGATGCCCCAGGAGGCACGCAATGTAAATGTTTCGATTTTGCTACCGATTTGTACTTTTCGGGTAGCTCCCATAAGAGCAATATTTTTTGGGAGAATCTCGTAAAAGATACTGGCTTTTAAAACAGCCCACGTCATACCATGGAACCGCACAGGCACATTTACTCACATGCTCGCCTGGTGCAAATCAACCGCACCCGGCACGAAATCTGATTTCGCAGAAGAAGGAAATGAAATAAATGGAAAAACATTAAAATAAATCAAGTTGAACACGCTGGATTTCCCCTCTTTCTTCTTGCTCGCATTTATGAAGCAATCGGCACAAATAAAACAAACCTTAAAAATACCCACCACAATATAAACGCACGGACTTCGTAAAGTGGGTTCCACCAAGACACACGAGTGCAGAATTTATGTTCTCTGGTTTAGTTTCCTTTCGTTGTGGTGTGGTCCTTTCTCCACGCCTGAATCGTGTGCGTCACTCTGCCACTGCAAGTGAAATCTTCAAGCCTCCGTGCGAGCTTGGCAACTTTGGCCCCGAACTTTGAAAACTTAGAAACTGCTCGTGCCAACGTTTTGGCTGGCGAACGTGGAGCGGTGTCATAACTCATAAGACATGTTAGTTTTTTATTTCGGCGACTTTGTGCTCGGGCAGAGTGCGAAAGAAAACGATGGGTTCTACTAGTAGGCCAATCTGAAGCTAATTTATACATTAGAAAGTTACTCAGCTAGTACCAAATGATAATGGAAGCGTAAGAGCTGCCAAACAACTACTGAAGGAGGATGTGCCTTTACTGCCAGTTGCAAACCGGACGACCGAGTAACTAATGGAAAAGTGTTTTTTTGGTGAACGATGTCTGCAAGCATAGCATTTCAGTCCATGACAATGGTGCACTGTTGTATATTTTTCTAAACAATTAGCCACAATAATGATAACCTCTAGTGAGCTGAAGCAATAGTTTGGTTCTATAGTGCTATATGAGTTGAATAATTTAGCAGCACATACTATTAAATATACATTAAATTGAACTGCTCAACTCTCATCATTACTTTTCTTAGGCGAATCTGCGAATGCATTTCAATAGAATTTCAATAGAACGGAAAGGTTGTATATTATAATGCTGTCTCAGTTCGCTCAACTTATTGCAGATCACCGAAAAGCCCAAGCGGACATATTCCGGCATTGCTAAGAAATCCATCATTAGCCGTTAATATACACAAGACCCTCACCATATTTCCATTGTGTTAGACGAGCTCTGATCGAACTGTAGGCAACAATTCATTCTGCCTACCACAATACCGGCGTCCATAGCGCTCCATCTTCGGCCTTCATCGATATAGCGGGCTAAATTATTCACATATAAACTGTTTAACAGATGATTAAATCAATCAATCAGTCTGTGTGCACGTCGTTAACCGCAAATACCGATCGAATGTACTGCAGAATGTGATGGATTAGGCATAAAACGCTAAACTGTGCCCCACGGCCTCAGGCAACACGTTTCAGAACGATCGATACCGGTACCTTAAAGCTGCATTCTACCAGCGACAACAGCACATGAACAGTTTGGTTCTCATTTCGTCCCAGCCTATTCAACCTGCAAGACAATTTTAAACGTAGAAACTATCGTCCCACACCTTCCTGCCGGTGCTGGCTGGATTATTAATTGAATTCCACAGCAGTACTGCGCATCGCCAGCTTCATGGGCTAAAATTCGGTGTGGCAATTCGGTGGCACCCTGGCCCGTAATGTGGACTTGGCTAACCATGTTCCCGTCAGGCTCTAAGAGCGACAATCTGCGGCCCAACTGCTGCTACATGTTATCGCCCGTGGCCTAGGGTGTGAAATTTAATTACACACAACGAACCTTCTCCTGGTAGATGGAGGCGCCTGGTAGATGGAGCCGCTTGGAAGATGGAGGCGCCTGGTTCCTGGTACCAGTGCACTGACTGCGTACTGGCATCAACCAACACACAATACTTGAAGGAGGACAAATGTAGCACTACTATGGATATAGCTTACGGTGCAGAACGCGCGCAACACGTTCTGGTGTCTAGCGCCTGCTTGCCATAAACTTTATTCAGCATGGTTTATCACTAGTCTTGTTTCACCGAGAGAAATTTTTGAGCACATCAGAAAATATGTTGCTAAGAAAATGAAAGTTATTTGTGTCCGCTAGAATGAGGAAACAAATTAAAGAACTTGGCAACTGCTCGGTCGGACCACAATGGCGGGAGTTTTAACGAATACTACAAAACTTCTCATCAGCATTGCGCTGCACATTGCTACTTGTATTTGAAAAAAAGGCGCCAGTAAATGATGTGTCCTGTAGTTGGCAAAAACTGTGCAAACTTTTAACACCACATTCATTTTTTTTACATAACATAACAGAAACACCCGAGATAGTTTTTAGTAATAACTTTGTTGAAAGTGTGAAAAAAGCCGAAAATAGAATTTTCATGACGATTTTCATGCTACCCACCGCTCGTTTAGTCTGCTTGTTTCGATTCTGCCATCCAATTCGTATCAGGAAGCCAGTAAATATGATTCATACAGAAATTTATCGCATTCATTGTGCAATGGCGATTTCCCCCATTCCAGGGTCAGGCTCAAAAGCATCAAAATGATGAAATTAATTATCGATCCCATACTCTCTACGTACGGAAGTTTTTTCTTCAATCAATCGTGACGCAGCGTTTCCCCAGTTCTCGACAAGTAACATCTGCTGAAACGCTGCTCAATCTCCACGAATAATCCTCCCAAAGGCCGTTGCCCAACATGCTCACAAACATGCTGCAACACATAACGGAATCGAGAGAGATCCAATGCCGCATTCTTAAGCCCGATAACGCTATCGAGATGATAACAGCGTAAATGATTTTCTTAATTAAATAAATCTGCGATAATTGAAAAATAATATATCAGTGCCGAGGATGCCGCGCACACATGTGGGCTTCCGTTCGGTTCTGCCAAATGGCCGCAAGCTATAAGGGTCGCTTGCGGGAACTCTCTGGAGGCCCAGGATGCCCCTGGCCTGCCCCATCGCGCTCCAGCCCGAGGCAATGGCAATTGCTTCATTCAATTTATACGGCGTATCTGTCGGTGAAGAGGAATCAGAATGCTTTCTCGCCCACAGCCAAACGATTACACCCTCATGGGGAAACCCCGAGCCAAACTCAGCCATCGCCATTCCACATCGAGGTGCAGAAATATGTTGAAATAATTTTGCTCCGCGGGTCAAACTTTTCCGTTTACGGCCTGTGCCTTTTGGCAGCAATTTCGCCTGGCGAAATGACGCATGGCATATTTATCTTTCACATAAGAGAAGGACTGATTGAAGGCTACCCTTATCTGCGCCGTACCATCGCGCAGAAATGGTTTGGTAGAAGTATGATTTAGGATCGCGGAAGCGTCACGTAAACTGAACTTTTCCACACCCCGGTTACCCAGAAACGTCTTGTTTTTCAAATCGGCTCCTCCTTGCACTAACCGGAAGATGTGCGCGAATTAATTGGACCGAAGAAAACTTCACAACCAACGCAGGCTGGGCGCTACATCAACAAGTCTTCCAGTGCCATTGCTTGACATTAATTGGCTTAAAATTTTCAGTTGCTTACATAGGCCCGGCCAGAAGTGTTTTCGTCAGCAAGTAAGATAATGGGTGAGCGCTGTTGTCGTCGAAGAAAGAACAGCACATCAGCCGATCGTAAAAGCACACAAAAGGCCCACACGACCATACCCCGCATTGTCACAAGGGTTAATTAGATTGTTGTTGAAATTAAAAGTAATGCGGTGAAATTAAATACCCGCTTCCCGGTGTTGGTACTGTTTTGTTTGACGTGGTATTGTTAATTGTGCATTGGAAAGCAGGGAATGTTTTTGAAACGCTTTCAATTCACGTAGAAGTACCTACATTCATGCAAAAGAAACACCAAGTCTTTCCAGCCCCGTTTCTGGCACGAGGAAGCAGATCATCCGGATGATGTGGTTCAATCGCGAGGTATTTAATTCAATATCGTCGGCCGCGTTTAATGGATCATCTGCTCTCTGCAGTTTAAAGTGACAAGTGTAAAAATGCGGCCCGGTCACGTACAGAAATGGAAACTTCATTATGGCTCGATCCACTCATAAACAAATTACCCGTCGGACTCGTCAGCCAGCGAACAAACATGTTTATTTCCTTTCCGACTCATTTCATTTTTTCGTTTTATATTTTTCGATGGCGTCGCCCCGATGGAGTCACATCAGTTACAACGGGGCGTCCGGGGGCAGATAGCTGCAAAAAGGGAGCATCGGAAAAAGTAGCAACCAAATTGTCACTTCACCGGAAAATCAAATTGACCTGACATTTTTCCCATCATTTCATCAGCTTCCATTTGTTTCTTTCCGCAACCCGTCGGATATGAACCGCACCATCGCTTCCAATCGCTAGCGTATGCTCTTCGTCGGCGTGTATGCAAAATACTACCTCTCCAACATGCCGATGTGCAGTATGAACAACCTTCTCCTCCACCCACCTCTCCCCCTTCCGCATGCTTCCCAAAACCCCTCCAAAGGGTCGAGACGTCCTACTGGACCGGGGTTCCATTTTGGATGCTAGCGGAAAAATTCGAAATAAATATTCAGTCTATAATTCATCAATTCGCGATGCTTCACGCAGGACACGTGCGTCGTGTCGGTGCTGCTATTTGCTGCTGGTGATAGGAATTTCTTCCCACTTTTTTATTATAAATTTATTTTTATCCAACGCCGATGCAGACTCGACTTGGATCGCTAACGCCGCCTGGTGGTATCGGGCCGCCACGGCCTGCGTTCTGACCTCACGTTCACGATGTCACCTTTCATCATGCCAGTGACACGCCCAGCCGAAGGGACACGCTACCCAGATGTCCGACCACTTCGGCCGCTTCCCAGCCGCATACTCTAGCATCCGTGATGCACGAAAGTCGCCCAACTAACTCGTGCGATGTGCTTACCGCACGAAATGCCCCCTCTTAGCGGCCTTCCAGATTCGGGTACAGACAATCGAAATGGTTCAGTAGAATACCCTCTGCGTTCGCTCTTGTGTTTCTAATATCGCTTGCGACGGCTTGGTAGAGAACGTGTGAAGCCATGAATGGCAGAGGGCACCGAACACGAAAATGGAAAACAACCCGCTCCAATCCTTTATTCAGGCGTGCCAAAGGACGGCGCACAACATGCAACAACAATATCCATTGTTCCAGCCAGAGCCGGGCCAACAAGAGAATGAAGAAAAATAGTGCTCGAAAAATACATACAACCGGAAATGCAAACACCGGCGCATTTTTCCGTTCTTCCAACAGACGGGACCTTCATGCAGTCCTGTTTGATGTATGATGTGTTGTTTTCTTCTGCTTCAGTCGCCTCTGCGTTCTCTGAAAGTATAGCTAGTCAACATCCACGGTCGTGTCGCCCTTCTTTTTTTTTCGCTTTCGCTCTGATGCCACGACAAATTTTTCATGTGACAGAGGAAAATATTTTTCATGAACTTTTATGACGCATTATGATTAATTGATCTATGTAACCTCGCCGCAGCACTTTTCCCCGCCACAACGCTTGATTTGCTGCCGGTTTTGGACGTAGACGCGTTGTTCGATCGGCGTACGGCTGGCAGAGAAAAATGATGTTCGGTAGTTTTGGCTATCGAGAATGATTGCTGCAATCATTAAAATTCATTTTTCGTACTATACATTTTTGCATTTCTGCTGTAGAGACCGAATCAAATTCCTTTAGTGAGTACCGTTACTTTCAATTTTACAAAAATTATTCAACTACCATTACATTTTAAATATTAATGTAATATCCAAAAGGTTCACTTATAAACAATTCCTTGGAACATAGTAGAAGAAATGGTTTTAACTTCTTTCCCACCATTAGGCAAACAAACAGGCTTTGTGCCCTTTCCCTATTGTCCTATTGTTTTCAACTCGTGGTTTGCGAAAATCTCAAACCATTTGGAATGACGGTCAACCAAATTGATTGATTTTAAAGTGATTCATTATCCCCATAATCCCGAAGATTATCAGCCATCAATGTTGAAATTGTGTGCGGTTTTTACCAGCGTCATGCTACTTGATGTTGTCAACCATAAATAATTATAATGATTGACCGATTAAAGGATTGGGTAGAGCACACACTGAATTAATCGTTAACCGCTCGAGCCATCACAGTTTATTGTTTAATTTCCACGATTCTTCGAACTGCAAATTACATCCATCAGTAACATGCTTCAGTAAAATGTTAGCAATTTACATAATTTTCAATTTGCGGTTAATGTTTACGCTGTAAATGAATCATTGTTAAAGATCAGCTCACGCAGGTGGGCGGTGAATATAGAGTCAAGGAGATACTTAAATGACAACACCCAGTAATATTTCTCCATTTTCAATATCCGCAACTAAGCTGTGTAGGTAAATTATCATTTCGATAGTTCCTTTAATTCTCCAAAAATCTCTTAATTATTCCTCCAGCAATGACAATTTCGACTTCTGAAAGTCACAAACATGTCTATGCGTTCCTAGCGCAGAGGAAACCCCACTTACCTGCTTCGGTTGCTTATTTAAACTACCACAAACTACCATAAACTACCACAATCTCTTTCATTTCTACTCCCCTCTACAGGTATCATGGATGCGCAAGCGGGATTTGCACATATTGACGTCCAACATCTACACCTACACCGGCGATCAGCGCTTCTCGGTGATCCATCCGCCCGACTCGGACGACTGGGATCTGAAAATTGAGTATGCTCAGCAGAAAGATAGCGGAATTTATGAGTGTCAAGTGAACACAGAGCCGAAAATAAATCTCGCCGTTTATCTGGACGTCACAGGTCAGTAAAACGAAAAAAAAAGCGAAGCTGTGTGAAGTGTCCTGCTTTCCCAGATCTGATTGTCCCACTTTCGTCCTCCCGTTCTTATTTTTTTCTGTTTATTTTTTCATTCTGTTTTCTTTCTATTGTTATACATCGCTTTCGGATTCTATTCGCATATCAATGTTATGTTGTTATAGGTGCGCGTTTAACGTTTTACTTTGTTTTACAATTACTTTGCATTCTTTTAGGCGTATATGGGTGCAAGTTTAAAATTTCAAAAGCTCACCGGTTGCCTTCGGAGGTATTTCAGTGCTTTTGCATTCGCTTGTAATTAGCTATCTCTCTCTCATTCTCTCCTTCTGTCTCTTCGGGTTTTCTGGACCACGATCATAGCCACGAAGCTGCGGAAGATTAGTAATGTTTTTTTTTATTATCCGATTATTGATGCAATTGTGTGCAAAACAAATTATGCATCATGAACGTCGTGGAATTTATAGTTTTCTCCTTCAGTTCAACTGATTTAAGATTTATGTTTTCAGGATCCAGTCAATGTCCTGTCCAGGTAAAATCGTTTTGCTACAAAAAATTGACAATGTCTGAACTAGCGCACCGTCTTTTCGTCAATGTCCTTGTAGTGTGGAATGCATTCTTGCCATTTCATTATCCGTACCTATATGACAAGTCTCTCTAATTTACAATTCGCTCTTATAAGGCGGCTAAAACAACGGAGTTCGTATATGCTGGAGCTTGAAATGCTGCTGAACAAAACTAATGACTCAACTAAATAAATATATTGAGTGTACATTCACAATGCTCTCAATAATTGTGTTATGTAAATACTGTCTCCTTTTCGTATGTTCTTCAATTTTAAACGTTTTCAACTACTTTTTGGGTACGAACATCCTTTACTACCAAAGAACTCAACCCCTCTACTCAACCTCAACCTTTACTACCAAAGAACCCTCTTAGGTCAAGATCTCATTCACTCGATCGTTTGCCTTCACATCCGATCTGTGCAGGATTCTTGTTCAACTCTCCTCTCTCAAAAATGCCACACACCAATAGGACGAGTGGCAACGTCTTAGTTTGTTGACCATAGAAAAGACTTAAATGGAACGGACAATAGCGAACATTCGTAGGTACACTGTTGTGTTCCGTATCCGGGAATAAAGTTGGAAGTCCTGGGCATAGTTCTTTGCAGAACACAATAGGAGCGATTTTAACCACTGGTCGGAGAAAAAGAAAATCCACAGAAAAAGCATCTTCAGCACGACACCGGCTTAGAGCACCGAAGATGCCCGTTGCTTTTTTGAGCAGCACTGGAAGGCAAAGGGAAACTCGATACAGTGAAAGGTCACGGATAAAGAGAAACCTTCGACTTGACGAATAAAAGCTTTGGGTCCTTTTTCGGTTGATTCTTCATTTCTCTTTCTTCAAACATGTCCCACCAGGGGACTCGCTCTGACCTTCTGCAGCCGTTTCTGGGCGACTAGTAGTAGAATGGAGATGCTTCTGAACAATGGATATTAGAGCTAGGGTAGGCGGTGACTTTGGAAAATAATTTCTTTTTATGAACCGCAACCTATTGTAAAATCGTACTTTTATAATCAACGGCCGTGCAGCCGGGTGAAAGAAAATGGAAGAATCCAAATCCAAAGCTGTGAAAAGAACTGATGAATCTATAGCACACCCGTATTAGGCCGTTTTCCATCTCGACTAATCCCAAAGCTCGCTTGTCATCTACTTTGTTACATGTCAGTTAAAGTGAACTTTAGTAAAGCAATTTTAAAGCAAAGAAACGTAACAGTTTTGATCAGGCAAAGCTGAAAAATCGGTCATTGCTCTCTGAAGGCAAGAAAATAAAATATTGGTTTTTCTAACCGCACCGACTGACACCTTCCAATAACACATAAATTTCCGGCAAAACAATGTTTTGTCACACAACCCCAGAAATGTACTTCTCTCCCCGCCCTTAACCTTGCGGGTGCTACAAGGAGCGTGCTTCCGGAAATAAATCTTTCTACTCCTAAAACCGTTAGCCGCCTAGGGTATTGCTCGAAATCCATTAAAAGCTCTGTTCCACCTCAGTGTCCTCAGCCTACCCACACCTTGGGAGTATTTTATGTTTCAACCTTTTCATGTTCCATTCATCCCTGCTTCCTTCCACTCCGCGCACGAGTTCCAGGCTCTTAGCTCTATTTCGTTATACGTGGCACGTGATCATTGCCTTACTTCTGTTCCTGTCTTGCAACAACTCCTACGTCCGAGCTCCCGCCAGAAAAGTTCCAGCAAAACAAGTAATTTTTCATTTTCCCCCACATCTGCGTTTTTATTCATTTTTACTCCCAATTCCATTTTGTATCTCTCTTTCTTTCACTCTCTTTCTCGCTTTCTCTCTCTTTCTCGTGCGAGTCCTTTCACTAGCTGTCACTTTTTCTCTTTATCTGTCTTTTTTCTTTTTCACCCGCATGCCGAACAGACGAACGAGATTTTGCCCAAGATTTCTCCAAGTATGGTCCAAACACTGGAGGAAAGCACTTTATCGGTGCCGTTGGACTAGGTAATGGATCATATTTTTTCAGCATCAACCCGACCAGCCCCTCCCTCTGGCACTTTATTCTATTCCTATCCCCCTTCCCTTAGGGAATGCTAGGCGAGAAATGCCCTGCCAAACATCCTCGGCAAAACCACACTACATCATATATCTTCGAGCATCGCTCTCTTTATCCCCGGACGAAACCAGAAACAATTGGTTCGATAGTTCCCCTTTTGCCAAGCAGGTTGCCAAGTCCGCGGCACCTGAAGCATACAATAGTTCTCGCTTCCGGGCAAAGAATGTGTGCGGAATTTAACATACTAATTCGGTTAGTTCAGTTCAATTCAGTTTAGCTGCCTTCCAAGAAGTGGTGCGAAGGAATATTATAAATTTCATGACCTGTCTTCGATAATGACTTCCATTGCCTTCGAGGATCGACAGGAAATCATCCAACATGAAGAATACTGCCCCCTGGCAAAATCTCGGAAACATGCCCCAAGTGATCAAATTGTTGATTTAATCACATTATTTCCCAAAAATGATTCCGGCGAACATTCCATGCTCTGGAGTTTTTGCGGAGAATGGCTGCACACAAATGTAATTTGCCCGGTTCGCGCTGTACTTTTGGATGACAAATGGAAAACTCATTTTCCGTGCGTGTTTTGACCGAAACCTTCCCAAACGTAACAGTATTCCTCAGTTTGTGCGTCTGATTCGCCCAGAGAAAGGTTTTCTCCTAAAGGATGCTTATTGCTCCGAAGGGCATCACAAAACGATTGGAAATCATCATCAAGAGGTTTCGCGTTCCCCGACCCATCGGTCTGTTTTTCTAGTTCTGTTGCTCGCTTTTCGTCTTTCGATTGCTGGGAACTTTTTATTTTTCCTGGATAGGGAAACCCCACGAGGGCGCCAAGAAATTTAATTACAATATCAAATGGGCTGTTTCTCACGATTTGCGCAGCAGCTCTGCTTCCGGAACGCGGCACATTTTTAAGTGCCAT
>JAOEFI010000003.1:985953-1040303 GCA_034621735.1 Anopheles plumbeus | reverse complement strand
ACAATATCAAATGGGCTGTTTCTCACGATTTGCGCAGCAGCTCTGCTTCCGGAACGCGGCACATTTTTAAGTGCCATTTTTAAGTGCCAAAACGTCCCCAATTGCTACAAATTGTTTGCAGATGGTATTAATTTTGCCCCATTCCTTTCACCAGTCCTCGAGTAATTCTCGCCGGCATTTCGATGCCAAGAGTGTCGAGTCAGGAGGGCGCGCTCCATCGTCACCGTCAGGATCGATTTTCGTCACATTTGTGCGCCAAGGCCCAGCTTTAAGCGGCAGAAACGTCTTCCGCACACACAGACGCACCTTGTCTTAGCACATCATCACTCTGGGAACTAAGCTGCCATCATCCCGATGACGACTTTCGGAAGGCTGAAAAAACATCTCCATCACACCACGATGTGCTTTCGCTCACATGATCCCCGCGTTGCCTGTAGTGTCGTGGCGTTCTTCGGGAGTTTGTATACCCTCTGCTCCTGAATCGGTTGCCCTTATCTGGTACCCATTTATTTTCATTAGTCATTTGCGCTGTTTATCCCTAATCCTAAGCCGCTGCACGTCCTGTGAGAAACTTGACACTCTATCTCTTCTCCCTTGCTCGAAAGTGTCATTTGCTTTGTCGTTGTCATTTAATTTTCCCACAGCAAACACGACGCCAGGACTTTTGCCGCAGCCGTAGCTCGCTGCGGCCTATCATCCGCCCCGAAAATCTCCATTCGCTTGGGCATGGGCCAGAGGGCGAGGATGAGTTTTCCTAAGCGTTGGCTGTTTTTCGAGTCACACTCATTTAGCATCACACACGGCGTGACGAGTCAGCGGACCCAACGAACGAAATCCAAGACCCCGCACAGCCCGAGAAGCACTTCAAGGAAACCACGCTTCGGTGCCTCTAGGCAGCGTTTCTTTGAGTTTCACTGGCACGGAAAGCGAGTGGTTGTAATTTGAACCGAGCGACCTGCTTCCAAACCACCCATGGCCATAGTAAGGAGCTACAGAAGTTGCCTTTTGCGGATATGTTTTCTTCGGCATTCGCTTTTCCCTTAAACCGGAGTCTCGACGATGGACGGCGGAAAATGTATGCAGGATGCCATCCATAACCCTCTGACCCCGTCTCACCTGGACGCCAAAGAGACGGTTACAACATCGCTGACGCGTCCACTTGGGGCGGAACCAGTTCCACCTCATGATTCTTCATGTATTTGTCGAAACCGAGCCCGATTACGTCGTTTTGATCTTTCCACAAACTCGTTCATCTGTTCTACTTTTCTTCGCGTGCCTTCTGCCACGCAATACTCTCTGGATTCAGCATAGTCCCCCGAGAAACCGACCGATTCGAAAACACACATTCATTGTTGTTTCACCGCAGCAACATGCCGCTGTCCGTTGCGATGCTCCTAGAAACCGATCCATACGAGTGGAAAAGATAACCAGCACGGAAAGGGAGAATTTCACAGCGATGTTAGGGGCCGAGTTTCATCGAAGAAAAAACCTTTGAAAATTGCACACCACCATTGAATGGCTGCAAATGAAATTGGAGAAAATTAAAATTAAAAAAGGACTTATCGACATGAGCCCAAATTAGGGATTATATAAAGATTTGGGTTTTGTATGCCATGGGGGCAACGTGGTTGTGATGCCGCGGGAAGATAGGAAAGTCAAAGAATGGATTCAAACTGCCCAATCAGCATGATTATATTTTCCTGCGAAATCCTATTTTGCTGGCAACTTTTATTCAACACAGATTCTAAAAATAAATGAACTAGTATCTGCTAACAACGAATAGTACTAAATATGAACAGTACAGCAATTGATAGTTTTTAAAAGGACGGACCATAAATTAGAATATATGGTATGGTCTGTTAAAAATTAGATCACTAACCAGCAGCAAAAATACGAGCTACATGTGAGCCCAAACCAAGAGTGGTTGATAAAATAACTAGTATGTAACATAAGCTTTACATCCAGCCACATTTTAAACCATTTTCCAAGCAAAGTTCAACCAAAGCATTTCCAAGCATTTTCCAAGCAAAGCATACAGCAAAACGTTGAAACGCTTCCTAGATACCGTTCGTCGCAACAGTAAGTCCTCATCCATCCATGTTCTCCGCTCCACAACAGCTCGAATGATTCATTTGAATGCAGTATCATTTTTCATTTTCATAAATGTAATTCTTCACAATCATTTGCTGCACAATTTTTGACGTTCCTTCCCTTTGCCAGCCGCCCCATACAGGCGTCTGCCCACACACAAACAAAAACTATCGTGTGGAATGGCAGCGGAACGAGTTACAAATTTGCTCTTCCGTGCCCGACTTTTTCACAAATAAACTTCGCCCAAATCCCACAACCACTGACAGCAACAATAACGCCCATATTTCATCGCGACGAACGCGACTGAAGCGAAAGGGGAACGGCGGTTGACAGCAACAAAACAACAACAACCACAAAAAACGAAAAAAAAATCCACGAACATGTCAAAAAGTGAAGCCAAAGAAAGTTACTCCCACTTCCAGTTGACTTGGAGAAGCGAGAGGCGGAACGAGAAACGCAGTTTTCTATTTCTTCATTGCTTTGCTAGCTTTGGCGACGGACGAAAAAGAGCAAACGACGGGGACGGAGCATAGTTCGATAGTTTTAACCGAATAGCATAAAACAGATTAACAAAGTGTTAAATGGAAATTAGCATGGAGACAAATGCCCCCGGGCAAGACGTCGAAACTTGTGACTTCTTCGACGTATGCACGAAATACGCAAAGTTCAACTGTCAAGCATTTATGTAACAGTACTAACTGCCATGCGAGTCGCTTTACGGGGGAAGAAACCTACATCACTCTGCCATCCCTGCGCTGGCAAGGCGTATGTTGGAAAAGTTTATCTATTATGCAAATGTTGATGCTCGATGGTGCGCCACAGAAGTGCCACAACCGTCGCACTATAACTCTTCGCTTCCGGAACACATCAACCGAGCGGTACAAAATAGTCTTTACATCTGTCCATTTTTTTCTAAACCATACATATTTTTTTTGAAATCCACAATCTCTTGCTTCTCTACCAACGACGCGATAGTATTGCGAATACTTTCGCTAGATTATCTAGTTTAGAACGAACGTCACAATATCTACACAACCGAAGCGATGGCTTTCTATTGCTCTTCTCTCTATCTCCGTTGACCTCCAGAACAACGGCAGGTCTTTAGGAGGCCCGCTTTCCTTCTCGATGTAAGCAAATAGGAAAACGAATCAAACACGAAGCAAAACGCAAAAAAAAACCATTCCAACAACAGGCGACATAATCCGCGCTGCAGTGTGCAATAAATCATTTCCTTTGTGTGAGGAACCTTGGGCGATTTTTTTCTGGTTTTCCAAGCCACCCTCCAACACAAGGGCCGGATTCGCGTAGTTCTCATTTCTCCCTCCAACAGACCATCATAGTACCAAAGGCTTAGTTCTGTTCCGAAGAGGAATTGGATGTTGTTATCTGTTGAATGGTTCTATCTATTGCTGTTGTTGTTGTGTGTATGTGTGTGTGTGTGTGTGGGGGGGGTGTGTGTGTGTGTGTGGGTGTGTGTAGTTTTGAGTCACAACCGTGGTCGTGTTACGGAAGGACAAGTCCTTCGGTGGATCTTGGGCTAGGATCTCACGCTGCGCTGCCAGCATTCGGATGTCCCGGGATGTCGCTCGAGAGCAGCGAATAGTGCTGGGAAGGCGGCTTAAGTACACATTTATATTTCACTAAACATAAACGACATATGAATCTTTGGTCCCGAACGGAACCGCGACGTTGGGGACAAGGAATGAGAGGAGGATTGATGTGCCCCCGCAAGTAGCCGCAAGTAGAGGGCCGCCCGAATCAACTGCCATCCAGCAGGGAAGAAAATCCTCGCGGAGAGCAATACGAGACGTGCATGCACAACGCAATTACTTAAACGTCAAAACAATGGCGAAAGATATATAGGCGTCTTTGCATGTGCATAAATATGTAGCGTTTCGGTTTACGGATCTCGTTCCATCCTGCGCGCCACTAACGTCGGTCTGGAACGAGGATTCCAGGAAGGAGAGAAGTGGCATGTGGCATATATGTGCTGAGGCCCCAGATGATGCCGATCATCATCGGGCGGATGACGAACACGAATCCCACTGGAACGATCATAAATTTGAATAAATAATCCAACCACGGTGTGCTTCGCGCCAACGATGCCCAAGACCCCTCGGGCAGTGCTCTCGTGCGCCTTCAAAATATTGACACTTTCTTCGAGCGCCATCTTGCCACTAATCCTTCGTCGCGGTACCGGGTCAGGCTTTGCAGCTGCAAGATCTATTCCGCTGCGGGCTCTCAGTGCCCATCTTCGAGAAACTCACACTCCTCGCGGGGGAGGGTCGCCTCACGCCTGCCGACGAAATGGGCCGGAATGCATGCAGTGTTCCATGCGGTCAAACTTCAAAGCACTAAACGACGTGGTAGTCTCCCGCCGCCGCTGATGAGATACCAATTAGGCGAAATTTGCCTTGCTAATCGAGGATTCATGCTGCGTGCTCTCGAGGGCGCGTTGCGTTGTGGTGAACCACCTGCCGATATAACGCATTAATTCACCGCGTGCGCTAAACCGAAGCGCTTGTTAAGGTCGTTTTGACTAATATCTGCGCGTTTAACCTACCCGGCAGAATTAATGTTGATCCAAGCGATCCATCCCTCCGTTTATGAGCGTTGACCGCCCGCCTCGAGACACCTTTTTCCCCTGGCCTGCTTCGGGACGGCAATCATTTGCGATTCAATGCTGAGACGCGAATCATTGCACTCAATTTAATGCTTTTAAACCCGTCCCGGAAGGGCGTGTTTCTCTCCCTTGGCTTCATTTATTTCCATCGCCTGTCCAATCCGCGGGTGCGGCTGATTTACGTGACTCTTTCCGTGGCTTAATCACATCGAGCGACGAACTATAGTTCACTAGCTGACGGTTGAGTAGCGATCGCGATTTTCCGCGATTGTGCATCTTCCCCAAAACGGGAAGTAGACTAGCGGTTTGAGCGCCAGCGGAAATCGGCGATGAGAGAGAGAGATAGAGAGAGAGAGAGAGAGAGAGAGAGAGAGAAATAGAAAGAGAGGGAGAGAGGTAGCGTGTTTCGATCCCGCGCACTCATTCTCCCAATAAATTGTTTAATACCATCCGATCCCCGGCGGACATGTGCGCCTCGCGCTCCCAGTTGTAGTTAATAGTAGTCTCGTTTAATCGAACACTGCACATTTAATCCTGCCCGGTTGCTGGATGAGAAAATCACCACACGGCACCTGTACGTCCATCCGTTAGGATACAGTCGGTCCGACCGGTGAAATAACTTATCATCAGAAGCCGCACCGGTGCACGCGGGATTTTCCCGCGACATACCGGGGCCACTTTTATCCAGTTTCTATGGGTATATTTGTTTACGGCACCGTTGGCGGGCGCAGTTCGTTCTGACGGGGATATTTTTTTTGTTACCATCAAACGCGGTGGAAAGCTATGGAAGATCCTGTCCCATGGCCATCGCACAGAGCTCAGATTCCATAAATCAAATCTACCTTAATCGCAAATCATTTATTATAATTGACCAGCATTACTAATCTTCGCTTTTGTGCGCGCAAACAGCACCACACATTCCGATAGCCGGACGAATACACTAGCGTGCATTCAGTGGCAATATGCAGGTTTTCGGCATCGTATCTGCATCATGTGCCCGAACGACGCAGGAACGGTTAAAACGCTCCCAAAGGATCTCAAATACTCCACCTAATAGTAGCGAGGGGAATAAATTTGCATATTTTGCACACGACACAACGCATTATAAATACATTACATCAAAAACACATCCCCCTCTGCCAGCTCTCAGCACTAACACGTGTAACGTGAATGTTATTCTTTTCCGATTTTTCAGCATGCATTTGAATCTTGGATAGTAACAATAAAAAATAGCCTCTTGTCCTAAACTATTCCCGAACCGCACCCGCTTCGCAACACACACAAACACACGCAGCTCCCAACGAGTCCCAAGGGGCCGCTGGAACCCGGACTGAAACACAGGGCCGTGTGTGTGAAAGTGATTTTTAATGGTGTTATTTATGGACCGGTACACTTTAAAATTTGCTTAAGCAATTTATCAAACACCAAACACCCACCCCGGCATCCCAGTTGGGAAAAGTCGCATTCGCCTACACTCAGGAGCATATACTCCAACAGGATATTTCGTCCTTTGTTTTTTTTTTTTTTTGCAGAGCTAGTGGGTTGCAAAACATGGAAGCTTCATTAGGTCCGATCCTCTCCGACGCTTGGCAGCGTTTACCTATCTGATATTCAATTTGTTTATATCCCGTGCACAACCGCCCACGTACACATGCGCCTGCTCTAAGTCCCCGCCCATCGGCTTGGTTCACGCAAAAAGTTCCATAAGCCTATGGGGAAAAGTTCACCTTTATCAACATTTTCCGTTTCCTCGACCAAACCGAATCCACCGATCCACCGAAAGCTCCATTTTCCCGACCCGTTAAGCCCGGTTCCCGATGGAACTGGATAACCGAATTCCGTTGCGTGTATGTGTGTGTGTGTGTGTGTGTGTGTGTGTGTGTGTGTTAGGAGGGGTCGCAGTCGACTGTCATCCTCAGGGTAATGTATGTGCGAATATTCGCCGGATGTTCGAAAGTGAACAGCGATCCCAGAAAAGGTGGCCACGCTGCTCCGCACTCCGGGATACTCCGAGTCCGGGAACATCCGATGCAGGCTTCCTTAACGAAGTCGTCATGGAGACAACGTCGACATGTAAATGCAAAAGCCTGCACTCGGCACACATCCTGGTGCCAGCGTTCCGGAGCTCTAGCCGGTTTGGGATAATTATAATGATATCGTAGGCGTCCGAACAGGCGTTTCACGCAACCGAAAAACTTATTTCCACACCAATCAAATGCTCGCCCTTTGCGGAGTAGGGACTTTGGTGGTCGATTTTTCATATTTCCGACTGGCGATAGGATCACAAGCTGCACTCCATGTTAACGACTCCTGACCCGCCAGCTCGTGCTGGCTGTTGACGTTTTCAGGGAAGCGTGAATTTCAAGAAATGATGCCGCACCCCTGTCCTAGCACGCCCCCTTGGGCCGGGAAACACCTTTTCCGGGGTTCGGTTTAATGGTTGGGATTTGAATAATGGTCCCTCTTCCGCTGCAGGTGCAAAAGTGACATTTCATTATTTTGCGCGAAATCATTTTACCGTGAAATCCGGTACGATTGAGAACGGAGCATACACGAAAGAGAGCGCAAACACTACCACAACAAATAAGACAATCAACGCGAAAGAAAGAGAAAAGAACCGGAAACGAGAATTTCATTATCGCTCAACTGACGGCGTGTTTATGGGTGGAATGCTGGGTGTGCTTTTTATGCGGTTCCTCCTCCACACACCCCACCGAGAGACAGAAGGCAAGGAAATGTGTAAGTCCACAGACCCACTGTGCGACAATGACGTAATGACATCCAACATTTACAAAAGCAGGAATCCAAGCAGCGCGGAACATGCCCGTGGTGGGTTTAATTCGTTTGCAGGGGGGAAATGCACTGATTTACAGGGAGAAAAATCCTCCCCATCGCTCGGTTGCACACATGCAGTATTTTTTCCATCGTGCTCCGCTTCGGCTCGCCCGGAATTTGACTAAAGTAACGAGATTAAAATCTGCAACGCTTCTGCCCGCTTTTTTATTAAAAAGGGCAACATCAAAATAATAGGATGAAACACACTCTTTTCTTTTTTACTCGTGCAATCGTGCTCTGAAAAAACGGCTCCGGTGAACGAAGAGGAGATTTATTTACCATCCACTCACGCCAGACTATAGAAGTTAAGCGGGACTTTGTTTCAATTGTATTTGCATTTCAACTCGGTATAGTTACTAGTTGAGCTGAACATGCTTCAAACAACCATAATTTAAGATCGAAAATACAATTATATCACAAGCATATATTACATAAATGCTTCATACTGAAAGCCCCATATGATTTCTATCCATCTTTAGTACTCCAAGTAAGAGAGCTTTAGACGACAAAGGCTTTTTCACAATTTCCTTCATTCAAGCCTGCCAAAAAGAATAAGGAATAAAACCATAAAATGTGTTTCCCAACCTCTCAGAGATCTCCCTTCACATCCATGTTGGCGGGATTTCCGCCCGGTTCACACAAGTGCACTGCTGTTGAATGACAAATTAATACGTTTGGCAATGTGCACTACAGTGCATTGGAACATGACGTGCAAAGCCACTGCCATGAGAAGCCATTAGCTCCACCGTGCACAACAAAAAAACCATATGAATAAACGAACACCCATCAGCATGATAGTTCGCGTAAAGCGCACCGAAGCTCAAGTGCGAGCCAAGTCAAGTCAACGAAAACATCAATCACAACAGAAGGAAGGACACAAAAAAACATACTGGATCGCAAGACAAACACTCGCTGGGTGTTTCCGGAAAAAATACTCCTCCAGCCGTCAGATCAACCCACCTGCGTCGTCGCAGGAGGAGGTAGTTTGTTCGTAGCACCGATGTATATTTTCATTAAAATTCATTTTCAATTTATAATCATTAAAGTGTGCTTGCTGCTTGCCGCCCCGATGGAGGAGCGAGGGTGAAGGAAGCAGAAAATGTACCATGCTAAAAAAGTGTAGTACGTAGAAAAAACTTGTAGGTCGTGATCGTGAGTGAGTGACGAACCGCGGCGGAGGGAAATTCGAGAAACCGAGAAAACACAGAGCCTCTGCTGCGATGGGATTAAAACGGAACGAATGAAAGGTTGCTGGTAGGGGAGGCGGTGCGCGAATGGTATGCATGCGCTTGATAAAAATTGAAATTGTCAATCGAGAAAGCAACATGCAACAACACTTCGGGGGCGGCCTTTGTTTCGCCCGGAAAATGACGGAACCATTTTAGGGTGTCATGCATGCACGTTTGCACACTGCACCTTAATGACACCAGCAAGCCACCGACTCTGCGTCGGCGAGGCGCCCGTGCCAGCGAACGAGCTTTTCAATAAATAACACGCTGAATCAGACGCGAGTCCTTCCCAGCCCGAGAGCACGCACGAACAACACCACAAAATACACCGAGTACCGGGGTGTACTCCGCGGAACGTACATTATTTCGAAACCAAACAAATCAGCAACTATGGTAGGGCCGCGCGCGAGTGGGGAGGGTTTGGCGCTGGGCTAGCGGTTGACATGCAAATTAAACTCAAATTAAAGTAGTATATTTTCCTCGCCCGTTTCCAACCGAACCCCCACGCCACTCTTCCCCCCAGGAGCGCACTAACTATCACTGTCGGTTCTAATTTATGCAGCGTGAAGTGATATCAACGATGGGCGCGATTGTTAAAGCAAGGCAAACATGTGCATGGGTCTTTGCGCGTGTGAGTGTGTGTGTGTTTTTTTTTCGCGTTTCTCCTTCGCCATTCAACATGGCTCAACAATAATCGATTACGTGATACTTTGGAGGCGTTCGTTTTGCTTCACTTACCAAGAAAGACCACGGGATAGAAAGGCCCTACGGGGTGCTTGGAGCTTCTTTCGGTCCACGGTCTAAGTGCAGTGGCCCGGATGGCGAGCACAGTTGGCAGGGATCCGCGAAACAGCCATCCACTAACTGCTATCGATTACTTTCTTCCGACGGAGAATTTGTTCCTTCATTTGTTCCCAGCCCAGCATTCGTTCCCGTTATCTTCGCCCATTCCAAACTGCCCATTTGTAGACAACAAGAAAAAACAAACACAAATAAAAACTTTTCTGCTATAGCCACCTAAAAACAACACAACATTTCTTGCCCGCGCCCTCTTTGGCCCACGCAAAGATGGACAAACTCGTTCGTTTCTTGGACCGACGGACGACTCGGTAGGGGGTTGGGGGAAGGAGGCAGAACCGATATCCAGGCGAGGCCACACGCAACGTACTGTCGTCGTGATACGACCTGGCAGAGGATTTATTTGTTTTCCAGACATAAGCTAAAGCTTCGCAACTTATAACAACAAAAAGCTGTTGTGCAAAAACTACGATCACCCGTACCTCTCCTGGCCGAGGCCTCCACCAACCCTCCCTTTCAGTCGTGTTCTACAATTTTTCGTCGCTCCACAGTGTTTATGTATGAGTTATGAATACTGAAAGCATAATGATACGTTGAGAACCTCGTAGAAGCGGAACTAACTCTAGCGTTTCCTGCCGGCCACGGGAAAATGGATGAACGGAAAAGTCGTGCCTCGGTTTAACGTGGGAAATGATACAGACGAAAGAACAACTATCCCGAAATGAACGAGAGTGCAGCAGGATGTGAGCGTTTCAATTGTGCACTGTATAAAATAATCTAGAAAGCGCGAGCGGCCATGCCAAGGCAATGGAATACTGGTGCAGGGTTTAAAAACGTACCAAACCGACGTGATTCAGCTGACTTCAGCTGTACTACGCTCCGGAACGATCCCGGGTGCACTTTCCCTAGCAAATCCCGTCCGCCGGTTTCCACGCCTTTCCGTTGAAAAAATCAGTAGGAAAATTGATGGTTCCGTGTTTCTTTAATTTTTCACTACTATGCAAAATATTTCATAGTCATACCGGTGCTTAGGTCGGTATACTGCTATTTTGCACCATACCGCGCTGCTGGCACATGCCCGAACACTCCTCCGACTCAGCAGCTGCCGGTTTCAATATTTGCAGGAGCACTGAAACTCCGATGGAAAATAAAAAGTTTCTTTCCGCCGACTGGCTTTCCAGAATGGTTTCAGAAGCAGTGGGTTGAAGTGGTTCTGTGCAATGCAAGTTGGAGTGTTCCAGTGGGACACCTACGTGCAGTTGCGCTGTCAAGGAACATACGATAGTTGAGATAAACATATTTATCGTTTTACTGAATCTCACTCACAAACAAGCCTTTTTTCAACCAAGCTTCTAGAAGGGGGAAATATCGATATCTAGTTTCACCGTAATAATGGTTGATTATTCGATATCGAAACGGCGCCCTTCAGGCTTATGATTTCACTAACCTTCCACGCTTTCCTTCTTCATTCTAATGGAGGCGCATGGTACTTCACTCACTTTCGGATTCTCTTCACCTACCGCACGATATCCCGACATAGATCCGATTCGTACTCTGCCTGTTCGAACGAATCCGAACAAATCTCCATACTTTAGGCGTATTCCTACTACGTAGTTCTATTTTAATCCATTCACGATTTATATACATCCTCGAATCGTACATGTACATCGATTGTGAATCACAAAAGGACGCAGGAACTCACATCCTTCCATCGCGGTCGGTTGTATTGGCAGCGCGTCGGAATGAAGTTGCAGAATCGAAACTTAAAGTCTTTTCCATCCGCCGTGCGGCGGTAGCTTTATAACTCCATTAAATCCATTCACAATCCACTTCTAGCCAGGGCCCCTCTTCCAATATTGCGGTATCCTTTCCGTTTCCACACAAGCGACGGAACAATGACACCGATTTACTCCAGTCCCGCGAAACAAGGACTACGATACGGTACTACTGTTCGTTTTCGATTGCTGCGTTTGCTGTATAGCTGTTTACGTGCTTCTGTATGTAGGCGTGTATGTGCATCATAATCGTCGCTACGTCCTTGCGCCATTGCTCGGCTGCTGCTTTTAAACCCATTTATTGTTTGTGCTATCTCCACCAAACGACAATCGTAAATCATATATTAAAAGATATAAAAAAGTACAACTACCTACCCTTCTCCACATCTCAGCGTCCTTACAAATAAAAGCTTATAATCTACGAAAACCGAAACCGAACCACACCACTCGCGCTCGTTGGAGCACGTTCGTTTATTCGCTTATTTGCGCGATTGCTTGCCAAAGCACGGTGTGAAAGGGCTTGCGTGAAGGCAGCAGGAAGGAAGAATGTTTATGTTCAGTTATGCTTTCCCTTCCACCCCGCGGCATTCGGTGTCTTCTGCGGGTTTATTCTTTTGCTTTGTTCCTCCAGCTACGACGGTCCCTACGGCACCGTCAGGAGATCATTGATCGCGCATCGGCACAAATGGGAGATCCTTATCCTATTTGTTCCGCGAACGTTACGCATGGAAAGACGGCGACGCCAACGTGAGGTGCCTTGTTGCATCTGTACTCGTCTTACAACCATTGGAAAGTGTTTCAATACGCCGTAGGAATGAGCAACAACTTTTAATGCCTCCTATTATTGCTAGGAATCCGTGTGTCATAGGGGAGAGTGCTCCCCATTTCCTCTCGTCTACAACACGGCCACAAAATGGTGGGACGGCAATGGAGCACAGAGAACCAGTGCCAGACAAGACTGCTCTTTTTTATTTCGCCTCCGCGCTAACCACTGTTTTATCTTGCCATAATCCTTCTTTTATCGCCTCCACTCCTGTTGGCTTTCCCCGCAGAGATCCGAAAGGCCTTCGGGACGGGGGTTGATTCCGTTACGATAGCACCCGACGGCGTAGCTTGCCCAAGCGAAGGGGCATCAGAGTAGACCAGAATGGGAAGTTTTGCGGTTGTGCTGTAATGAGGAACGTGTTTTGAGCAAAATTTTGGGTCAGGTGAGGGAAAGGGATATATATCCTGTTCTCCACTGTAGGCCAGACAGTTGAACTTTGGTACTCTGATAATTTACTGCAGCTTGGCGCCGCCTGATTCATCTGTAGCTCGAGAGAAGCAGTTTTCGTTGTAACCGGTTAGGGGAAAGTGCTATGGATTATTCATCAAATTTGGGTTTCTGAGAATAGCATCCCTCATATGGATCAAACCTCAACTTTTTATACGTTACCCATTCTGAACTGATCATAACGTTGCATACATCACTGGAAAACATGATATAATTTCAACTGTACCTCATTTATGACTAATCATTTATACGCCCAACTGAAGAACTACGGCGTACTAATCAATTCCCCAAAAACACAAAATCTGTACAACACTTCATTGTGAAATGGAACGACATTCGTTACTGGTGGGTTGCAACCAGAAAAAATTAATTTTCCAGGGAAATGGTCCTATCGATCGTCAGGCAAAAGTCATGCAGTCAGTGCAAAATTGGCAGCAATGAAGCTTGTTGCATGGATAAATCAGTAATTAATACGAAATATTCAACTCCACAATTTGTATACCATGTTCATCCTTTGTAGTTTCGGTTCCGTTTGGTCGATTTGTGCGCTTTGTTGACAAGCGGCCAAATCTACACCGTATAATTAGAATAGTTTAGTATCGGAAAGAATTTTACATGCCCACATGTTGTCCCCTCCTTTGGGGCCATCGTTGCGTCCTGCAATCCATCGGTGAAGAGCGGGCAACAAAGTTGATTAGGAATTCTTTACAAATTACAAATACCGCATGTGAGCTGCAGCCTGAACTTTATTCGGCTTTCGTTCAACTAACGGTCCGGACGGGGTCCCCAAACATAGCCTAACCCGTACCGTGCCTCGCCTCACAAAGGCAACCCAAAACGGCTTCGGATGGAAAACCACCGTAACATATCTATCATGCGAGCACATTTATCATCGGCATGTTCGGAGAACGCCCATTTTGCATGACTTCCGAAACGATCCGGCAATCGAAGGCTGATCGACCGAACGTCTGCCCACATCCATGCTCTTGATTGAAGTGCATGCAACACGGACGCTCTGTGGGCTGGAGCACAAAGGCCTACTTCGACGCCCGGCCATGACAAAGGCAGCGTATCCTGCAACCTCCAGCCACCGCTTCTTGCCTTTGTTGCGGGTTCATTTCAGTAGGCTGCACTGTGAAACCTAGCGCTGACAAAAAATCCACAGCGGCCTGTGAAACGTGTAGAAATTGCCACTGCACGATGTGTCCCGCACAAACAATCGCAGTACATTCTGGCCGGTTTGCAACACGTTGGAACCCGTGCCTCTTTCTGGCACGTCGTCGACAGCGGGTTTCTCCAAATTCTGGTGAATTTTGAAAAGTAAACCTAAAAAAATCCTGCAAGGTACTGGCGACCTAAGGCAGCGTGAAGCTTAAGCCTAATTCGAGGCACAGCTGGAAAGAATGCAAAGAATGAACTTCAATTTCTACTCCACCGCTGACACGGCCGCGAAAAATACCGTGGGATCGTTGGTCCCGTCACTACAAAGCAGGACCATCGCCCGGTGGCGGAAGTTGTCAACATGCAGCGCTCCCCAGCAGTATCGGCCCCCCGAGAGTGGAATCCATTCGCTAATCCTCGCATACGCTTCCATCCCGATGCAGCTGGAATTCAACACGAAGCGTTTGATATTTCTGAGCGCCATGCCAAAAATGGCCCCTATACCGTACCGACACAGGACGCGTGGAAAGAAGTGATCCCAGCTGTCAGCAGCACAATTGTTTAAGTACAAACGAATCGTGCCAATGTTCTTTTTTTTTGCGGAATGCTTCGACGCGGTTGTATCAATCGGTCGCAAATTCACTTGACCACACCCAGCCAGTCAGTATCTTCATATTGATGTCAACGACATGACAACGGCGCGTCAGCCATACTCACTATGTGCCATTGTCAAACCTTCGATATATGTATTTCGATATTACGGATGATTTCCAACATTGACATTTGCAGCTCATTCTACTTTAGTTGAATACAGTTTTGCGGTTTCCGTTCCGTTTCCATTTTATGTTTCCTTTTGTTTGAAATTTCTTTTTAGATTATCGCAACACACACATTTTCTTCATCATCCAACTTCCTTCTACCATCTCGAAAGAATTTTCTTGCTCTAATCAACACCAATGCGAAACCGTCAATAGTAACAGTCCGTTCTTTTCCTCGCAAACTTCACTGTGTCACTTATAGATTTTCTCTCAACAGCCGCCCGTGCAAAGATAATCGGCTCTCAGGAGGTGCACGTCAAGAAGGGCAGCACCATCTCCTTATCGTGTGTTGTGAATGTCCATGCATCGTCCATCTCATGGTATGTTGCTAGGACTCTCTCCCCTCGGTCACTGTTCAGATAAGTGGAGTCCCACTAAAACATTATCTCGCACCACAGGTACCATGGGTCCGCGATCGTCGACTTCGATTCGGCCCGCGGCGGCATTAGCCTGGAGACGGAGAAGACGGAGGGTGGCACCAGCAGCCGCCTGATGCTGACCAGGGCCACCTTACGCGACTCTGGCAACTACACCTGCGTTCCAACCGGGGCGATATCCGCCAGTGTACAGGTTCACGTTTTAAATGGTAGGTTCCCGTCGATGTGCCCAGCTTCAGTCATTGCTGCAATCGACCATCGCGGAGGCTGTGGTATCCTTAGTGTTTTTGCTGATCTTCTCTAAACGCCACTCTCGTCAATAGGTGAACATCCGGCTGCGATGCAGACCAGCAGCGGTGTACCGTGCCCGACGCATCAGGCTCTTATCCTGCTCTTTGTATCATTGCATAGCTGTAACTTTAGTAAATTAATCTACTTCATATCAAACTTGCTCGAAACGGCACGCCTCCTGCTCACCGCAACGATCGCCAGCTTCCTTGTCCGTTTTCACCGGTACACTCCTTCTGTCAGCGCCATTTTGATCAGCCTGGTCTCGATCGGCACCGGTCTGTGCAGGGGCATCATGCCCCCGAGTGCAACAGGAATCGCAGAGCTGCAACGCAGACCCATCCGGCGGACACGACAGCGCATTGACGGTATAGGTCGGATTCTCAATCAGATGAGATGATCTTCTCCCGTCACACGAGATTGCACCCCACGCCTTTGCGCGCACGATCTTCAGCTAACGATCCACTAAACCCTACTATCATCAGTACGCGAAGACGAGAAAGGCAAGCTTGTGATTTGTTCATGTCTTTCGAGTGTAATCAATCGGAGCCCGCCGAACGGAGCGGTCAATCGGTAGCAAAAAGAAAGGGGGATCATGTGAGAAACATCAAAACATCGGGCGAAATCGGAAAAGGGTTCGCGCGGTTCCCAAGAACCTCTAATGCGATGTACTAGCACACCACTTGCGTGTTGGCTGCAGAGCCTTCGACGTTTCCGAGGTGTGTACGAGTACTTCGCTGAGGACGAAAAACTGTAAATGTATAAATGTTAAGTTTCTACTTCATAATGATAGTACTATTGAAAGTATGAATAAGCCCACACGCGGTATCTGACGAAGAAATGAGGGGAACAGTACAACACTACTCTAACCCACGCCGTACTGAAATCGAAGAATCCTTGCGAGTAAGTTTTAGGTAAGCGAATACCTTCCGGTTGATAACGACGAAGAGAATGAGTGCGAGGTAAGAAGCAGAGCGTAACAAAACGTCGTTAGCTACCGGAATTTAACCTGTAAAGTGGGGATATTCCAGCAAAACAAACAAAACTGTACATTAGAAATGATTGTACATTAGAGTGAAAACCTAAACTTAATGAAAATCGTAATGAATCACATTTTAGAAAAGAAAGATACCAACCTTAACGCAAACTGGCGGAAAGACACAAGCAAATAAAATGCTGAGGAACTACTGAGAATATATTCAAAATGATGCGAAATAAAAACAACCACTCGAAAGAAATAGTAAAAGTTGGCATCAATAAACGAAAAAGAAAAGAATCATTTCCCCAATTTTCCCCGCATCCCTTTAGCAAATCCTGGTGACGAGTGTTGGTGAGATACAAGCAAAAGACAACCAGGCATCATATTGCGGAGGAGCTATGATAAATAAGTAAGATTAAAACTAGCATGAAATTGTAGGCAATACAGGAAGTGAGTGATCTCAAAGCTAGACACTAACCATAGCCCGGAGGCGATGGCATTAGCTGACAGCACAATTCCGTCGTCTTGAGACATGAAATGGAAAATAATGTTAAATCATACTTTAATTTCCACGTGAGAACAGTATTAAAGTACGAAAAAGGGGGGGAACAAATGTAAGCGGTACGGAAAACCATTCGATTTTATTTCTCAAATTTCCACCCCCGAAACGAGCGGAAGTGAGCAAAAGTAAACAGAAATAAATCAAATAATCTCTGTATAAATCAAAACAAGTCACAGCAAATAACAGAACTACAACAATCATCAAGAGGAGTGAGTCCGTTGTCGTATGCGATGGGGAGCTATGCACCTTCCCAAACGGAAGCCGCTAGCTAAAAGGAGGACGTGTCGAAAATCATTATCTTCATTCGTTGAATGGCAAAATGGTTCAAGTGTGATGGTTCATAAACATTGAAAATAAACGACTAATGCGTAGGAGAAATTGAAATTAAACTTCCCGGCGTTTTTTAATTCAGCTCCAGAATCCATTTTGCAATGATTGGTCCGAAACATTGGAGCCGTTGGGTAGACATATGCAAATGGTAAGTAAAAGACGTTCTCTTTGGGCAACCCTGGATGATGATAACTCACATTCACTCGGAACCATCTGGAACCAACAGCTGAGTGGAACCGAAAACTTTGGTTTTTTTTTCTTTTTCAGGTTCACTTTTCATGAATCATGTGGGTAAAGTATTGCGTTTGGTTTGTGTAACCCGTTGGCAGGACATGCACAAAAAAACCGGTCAAATGCTGGGCCATGGGTAGAATTCCTATTGTTCTTTCATTCGTATTTTCGGAACAGAAAGCAAAACACATCGTGCCACACTCAATGGCCACCAGCGGTGCGTCCTTCGAAGAAGTAATCCAATACACACTGAAAGAAGAAAGAAGCTTCACAAAGACGCTGGGAACGACATTATTTTAATGACTTAAGTTCGGTTCTTATGTAGTTGGACAACATAATATGGTGCATTTTAGATTTGTTTTCATAAGTACCTGACTGTGCAGCAATCTTGCGCAGCCCCGAAAGTCGCCAAGGTTACTTTCAGCAGCCGGTAAAACAATTAGTTCAAGCAACTGGAAGCACATAAATCAATTGAACTTCGAATTTTAGCACGAACTGCTGCATTTTTTCTATTATCAGCAAAGGGTTGCACATTTTAATATATAATCATAACTTAAAGTCGTCTGAATAGTAGAAAACTCTAATACTTATCGATCACCTTCTAGGCAGAATTCGTTTCAATAGGAAATTGTGGATCTGTTTTCTCACACAACATCGATACGATTGAGAATGAATAGTCGTTGACTTGACTAAGCAATGCGAGTTTGTTCGTTTTCCCCCGTTCCCAGCACCCCATCAAACAGCACAGGGTATTTGAATTCCTTTTAAATATCGATTTGCGCTGCTCAATAGCCTAGCTCTTGCGAGAAACATTTCGCGGAGGCCTTTTCTCAAGAGATTCTTGTGGCTCCCAAAAGGTAGCTTCCGGCCCGATTCAACCGGCAACTAATGTCCAAATATTCGATCCACTTTCCCAAAAACGTGTTCAACATTTTATCGTTCATCAAACGCACCAAGTTGGCATCCGTTTCCCTCGGCACGGTTGAGTACAAATCATGCGACCCACAATGTATTCCGAACCAGACCAGAAAGGTCCCGTTTACCGTCCCACGCTCTACTCCACTCCACTCTCTCTGGGACATGCATCCGGTGCTCATCTGCTTACATAATTCAGTTTGCCTGATTTTCCATCGGTGCTTCTATGCTCCTCGTTGCAGTTAGGATATCTCATAGTTTTCCATTTGCTCTACGGCTGTTGGATTGTGAAGCGAAATCTAATTCTTTTGCGGTCCCCATCTTGCCACGTCTGTCATTTGGCCAAAGCAAGCAGCATTCCACTTCCCTGCGTCGTTACGTTTCTTTAACCTGAATGCTCAAGCATCGCCTGCTCGAAAAGGAAATCGGGGCCCACCAGGACATCAACCGTCGTGAGGTTCATTACGCATGAATATCAATGCGAGGATGATTGAATAAATTTTTATCTCCAACTTTTCCTTTTTTCCTTCCCATCTTGTTTCCCCAAAAGCAGAGTTTCCCTGAAGCAGAGAGAGCGACTCGAAAATGGGAGCTGCGTGCTTCAATAGGAGAAATCATCATCGCAGGTCAACGTAATGGAGGTAGAGAGGAAGCATCAGTGGAAACATTTCTTATCGCTTTGATTCGCAAAGATCACGAAAATTCCACACCACGATTTTGCCATCTTCCACTGACCTTAACCCCATTCATATACAGGCTTTTTTCCCTTTTTCTCTCACCATTTCTCTCCGAAGGAAAGCCTCTTCCATCCTCCAGAATCTAATTGGCTTTCTCGACGCCAACAATCTTCAACTGGATGGATCAACTCAAAAATGATGATGAGAATCATCCTGAATGCGGGGTGGAAGCATGCATGCATGAACAGTGGACTCCCAATGTGTTCGGGTTTGTTTATGTGTTTACGTGCCTGGTCGATGGGAAAGGTCGGTCCTCGGGATGCCTGAGCAACAGTCAAAGGCGAGGTCAATAGGAATCGGATCATTTTTCCTTCCCACCATCGCACCGGTTCCACTTTGCACACCGGAAAACCGACTCTGTTTCTTCCACGGTTGGTCAGCATTCTCTCTACCTCAACCAGCCCCATCACCACCCCCCACACCTAACCACACATCCGGAACACTGATAGGAACACCATCCCTTCTATCCACTATTACCACCCTGGCCGCCCATCGAGTGTGCGAGCCTCTCTGCGAAGCCTCCATACCGATTGGCCCGATGCCCACCCGGATGCCAAACCGCCCTGAGAATATGGCACGTGCAAACGATTTCCATATCAATTTTGGAATTCAAATCCCCACCCAGGGAATCGATCCCGCTCGGGAGTGAACAGCTTATGGCCACAGGGCTGCAACGTCCTCAAAACACTTCAACACCCCCGCACGCGGTTCACCCTGATTGCTACTGGTCGGGATGCAATTGGCCCGATACAGCATCGGAATAAATAACAAAAAAATAAACCCGTGGCAAAGGTACCAGGAAAAGCTTTACACGGGTTGTCCTCGCCTCTTGCACATTCCAGCCCTTCCAGAGTTAGTTCCGGTTTCCGTCTCGGTTCCGCACAAACGAGGACACAAGATTTGCACTTTGTTATCGCTCCAGCACGTACGTGAAGTGTTTATTACTCCGTTTCCCCACCGACTGCCAGTCTTCCAGCAGTGCAGGGTCTTTTTTCCTTCCTTTGCTCTTCCGCTTTCAACCCCAAGACATCTTCTCTGCAGATGCGTTTCGTGGGGAAATCCTTCGTGCAGTTGACAGATCCATTCCGGGGATTTTTCGCTTTTCAATCTCTCGCATCCATTCGTCCCCGTTTTTGTGCCTGTGGCGTACGGAACAAATAGTTCCCCTCCCCATGCGCAACCCAATACACCGTCTAGTGCAAACTGCATTACGATTCGCATCGACATTTCCTGGCATTATCCCTTTTCCCTTCACTCGGCTACCGGGGAGGAGTTAAATTGAAAACATGGCTCCAATAGCACGCTCGCAGGCACCACATGAGGCATGTAGAGGAGCGGTGTTTCTCTCGCATTATTTGCCCGCAACGCTCACAATTTGTAAACAAGACAACAATTTCGTGTCTGCCCAAGCTCATTTATCCACTAATGAAGACAAACTTTTTTCGAGAGGCGTAAATCACCCAGAGCAATATGCTCATCAACTTCACAGCGTTATTCGAGCAAATCCTTTTTCTCCTTCGTGCTGTTTGGTGGAACTTTTGCTCTATAAAAGACCTTCTTTGCCCCTCTACCGGAAAAAGGCAAAGATAGGAATCATCTACCTGCATCAGCCGAAATCAAAATTTCCCCCTGGTCAAAGAAAATTTAAAAAAAAACTCCTCGCCCCTTTTGGGGGCGCCGGACCAGAACAACTGATTCTTCTTTGCTGGATAAAGCTGTACCATGCCCATAGGTGGTTATATGAAGTACCATAGGTGGTTATATGAAGTTTGACAAATCATGTAATACACACATCATGCTTGTTCCGCAGGGCTTGATGAGTTTAACGTTATAACAAAAATATTCAAAAATAGGAAATTTTTACAACGAACATAGAGAGTCGCAAGTTACGATTACCAGCAACGATGTTTATTAATATGCTGCCCCTTCTTCATGGCAGCTTATGAAAGATACAATGCAACCGTTTTCATTGCCGCTTTTCCCTGTCTGGTGGGATTTTGTCAAAAAGCTTTTCCTAGTAGCAACAGAGTGCCTCTAATACCGTCTATTATCAGACACCGAACATATCCCTTTCCTCCGACCAGCAACGGCTTCCCTCCGTGGTGGAAGGACGAAGCGATGAAGCCCATGGCAGCTGTTTTCATTCAACGATGGTTCGCTTCAACCAGCCAGTCTAGCTGCCCGTGTCGAGGCCAGTCGCACGAGAGCTACTTTTTGTCCTACTTTGTGTAGCTCCCGTATTCCATACCGAATTTGGTTCGAACATAATTTGATTAGGTGTCCCATTTACACCTTAATTTCGTTTCTCGCCTCCCGACTGGATCAGCAAATCTTAACCCGGCCCACGGCAAGGCCCCCTGTCCAAACTCTTCCTAGTCGGAGTTCGCCGGCCGTCGTCAATAGGACAGCGTGCGTAGAACATGGTCATCTCCCGTCCACGACCCCAAGAAACTGCGCCTCTCCGTTTCATTGGGCACGGTTGAGTTTATCGGTTGAGCTGGTGCAAAGATTCCCATTTCTTGCTCACTTCCGGCTGTTTTCGATGACTCCGCGGATGAGAGGGTCCTGTAATGAACCAAACTTCAATTAGAAGGATGGAGACGGTTTTTTGTGCTTGTTGCCGCTGTGCCATAATTAGAATTAATTATTGAACAGCGCCAAACTTTTCTTTCGCGCACATCACAAGCGTCGGCCAGTTGCTCGCTAGGTGTATTTGGTTTTCAGGCAGCGCTTGAAGCCAAGTAAACGCGCCTTTTCGACTCCTTGGCTGTGCCCGTGCGGAAACATAAACTCCGATCTTTCGAATTCCGAACTTTTAGTCAAGCAAGCAGGAAAAAGTCAACCACATCACGAGGAAACCACGCCCGAGCTATGCTTCCAGCTCGTTTTCGGCCAAATGTTCACCCACAGCCTCTCGGCCATAGTTTGGAGGAGGGCTTGGTGCACCTTTTTCTGCGCCTACCAGCGCCAGTGGTTAATTGAGCTGGCAAATGATGAGACTTTTTAACGGTATTTTTAACTGTAGCCGACATTCCTTTTCATTCGTTTTCCGTTTTCGTAAACGTTACACAGGAACCGAACGAAACGCGTAAAAGAATAGAATGCTTTTCAATGAACTATTCAATGGTTCAAGACGGCATTGACACTGATGTTGCAAGAACATTGTGCCATTGCATTGTGTGTTATGCCATTCCCATTTTTGAAGCCCATTCCACCATTTGTCATTTCGATTTGAAAATATTTATTTGCGAACTCCAAACGTTCCTCTACGCTCTTCTGGAAATGCATTCGCATTTCCGACCCAAAGGGGTAAGGAGATGGAACAAATCCTTTTTCACGGCATAAAACCCATATTCGAACAACTAGTGTCACACCACGAAAACTCCACAACTGCTGCTCATTGACCGCACGACCGTTGTCCAATTCATTTATTTTAATAATGCTTTATTTCTCTTCCATACATCTGCATAAATATCCGAGCGAACCGGGAATAGGGCCGCAAGCGGGGCGGGCGGATGACCCCTGGACGAAGGACGAAATCGAACTTCGATGCCGTACTCTATAAATTAAGCCAAGTTGTTAAACCCCTTAGCTTCCGCAGCGCTGGTTGGTGCGCTTGTTAAAAGTAATTGGAAAGTGATAATTTATCGCAACACTCTTCGGTGGATTATTCGCCATGGTGGTAACGCAAAAATTGACCTACTCAAAACCACCGTTAACCCGGCCTTTAACCTACCGGCGATGGCGTGTAGCAATGGATCCGATAGCATTGGTTCCCGATGACGCATTCCATTTTAATTAACATTGTCACATGGCCCACACGCTGCGAATTTCGTCCGTCTGCATGTAACTTTTTTTCTCTATTATCACCAAGCTGTCTTTAAACCGAAAACTGCTGCAATGGTTTCAAATCCTCTGTCCAGTAGATACGATACGATACGGCCACATTTTTGTTAAATAATCAAGGAGTGCATGGTGAAAATTCCGGAAGGTCCTTTTTTTTATATTCGTGATATGATTCTGTGTTCTTCTATTTTTCGCACCAACATATAAACCAACGATATCGTTTATAGCATAGACGTCTGATGAATGATGACCATAGCAATCTCAACTAGCTTACCCAGTACATAATTTAATATATACTTTAATTATATCGCGACATTTCTTTTTTTTTATTTGACACTCAAATCCATTTACAAACAATTCAGCATCACTTTTAAGTCATGTTTTTTCGGGGAAATATTAAGTACACACTAGGCAAACGAGGAATCAATTAATATCCACTGAGTATTATGGCTTTATTTCAACTATACGCATGACAAAAACGTGGACCATTTTTGACACGCACCCAACTATTTTCTACATAAAAATTCAATTACATAACAAGAAGAAAAGAAACCCTCACAAAGCAAACAATTCCAAGTATGTGTGACGAAACAATTGAAACCCCGGTACGCATTATCGGGCAGTAGCGCTTAGTGGGGGTTCGATTAGACCGCGTTTAAAGCTCTTTTTCATACTTCTCCAAGTCGTGCAGAACCTCCAGCACGCAGCTCATACTCCAAGCTTGTGTGCGACACGAATCGCCGCAGAATGTTCCTTTCTCGTTCGTTAACTCGGCCAGACCTCGCCAATGATTGCTCTGCAGTTCGGTGAGATGGGTTTGCAAAATTTTCCACGTCTCAGCCACCGTCTCCTTGAGCACACCATTCGCTTTGGCGAAGATCAGTCGCGCCCGCAAGTAGAACCCAATCGGCCATACCCACTCTGGCCCGTTGTGATAGTTGGCGCCGTGAGCGACCGTTTTGTCGTCGCTGTCGATGGAGTTATCGTAATTACCACGGTATCCCCAGTCTTCGGAGTCAAGCGTCTTCATGCCTAACGGTCCGAGCAAGTATTGCTTTGCGTTCTCCAAGGCGCGCCATGCGTGCTTCGGATCAACCAGTTCCGGTGCGGCAAGTAGCGCGATCGGGAAGTTGCATCGAAGCTGGTAGTCGGTCCACGGTATTTCCGATCCTACCGTGTCCTTATACATGCCACGCTTGTTTACGTACGAGCTTTCAGTCGATTCATCCACATAGAACTCGCGCTCGAAGTTGGCCGCAATTCTGTTGGCCCACTCCTTGTAAGTCCACACCGTCTTAGTGCCGTTGTAGGAGGTGCGTTCGACCGATGTCACTGGAATCACTTTCTGTTCAGCCATTTGTTGCATGAAGCGCAAACCCGCCATCTGCAGACCGACCAACTCAACTGCAGAACCATCCCGTGGCGTCGACGGCACCCCGCGATTGCCCGCTTTGTCCGAAGAACCCATCTTGTCCATCCACGTGCCACAGTTAGCGTTGTTTCCACCGAACACGAATCCCGTTTCCGGGTGTACTCCGATGCGATTGTTAAAGCCCTTGTCAACCATGTGAGCGTCGATGCGGGTGCCAGCGTTACGCTCACGATAAGACAAGCCCTGGAAGTGAACGGTTAACGCCTCCTGGATCGTCTCGTACAACATTTCATCCTTGGAAAGAGGCACAACAAAAAATCAACAGTGGGCTTATTTTCATTTCCTTAAATTTTACTTACGCTTTCACCCGGGGCCTTCGTTTCGGAATCGTCAGTGGGATAGAGACGTGAAACTACGTCTTTAAGGATGCTTTTGCCATTGGGAACCTCATCCACATATTGCTTGATGGTGTATAGCCACCACCACACAGCATCGCGGCAGTTAAACCGAGAATTGTGTCCTCCGTCTAGCAGATTGGGTATCAGTCCGTGTCGCAAGCAACCAGCGAATCCGAGGATCATATAACGCGTTTCATCATACCGACCGGTTAGCAACGTCAGTCCTCGGATCGCAATGAATGTGTCGCGACCCCAGCAGCGCATGTAGCCGGTTGCAAAGTGCGGTAGTCCGGCGGCCATCGTGGCGCAATGAGCGGGCGGTTTGGGTTCGTTCACACTCGGGCTCAGTGGGGGCAGATTTGCCGAGGGACAAACGCTCACACACTGCACAGATCCGAGCGCTAGGCGTCGACCGAAATTAGATCCATGGCGGATAAAGTTCGACATCAAATTGCACGCGGCTGTGATCGCTACCCGATGCACGTTCGTGATAATCACATCGAAATAGCTAGGGATCATGTAGCGCGGAATCTCTTTCAGGGATTGCAGGCTGTTCTCCAGCCACTTGGCCGTGGGGACGAGATTCTCGTACTTCAGCAGGCGCTGTGAACAGTAGTCTGTAATAAAAATTTAATTTTAGCAAGTGCACGCAGAAAAAGCAATTGGATCTCACCAATTAGCCAGTTGCCCGTTCGAAGGTTATTAGCTAACGGATGACCAAGGTCGTTGTTAGAGCCTATATCGGACAGAATCGACATCACACCCTGCAGGCCACAATAAACTAGGTCTCCATAGCCCTGGATGTTATATGGGCCTCCTCCGTTGTCACGCTCCTCCTCGGCACAACAGTACAGGAGCTTGTTGAAATCTACCAAATCCAACTTTGACAGAATGTGCTGCAACTCAGCATACCTCGAGCCCCGGTCTTGGTGGAATTCGCGCACCAACGATTGTAGGTTGTCGAAATGTGCGCGTACGCTATCCTTCAGTGCCACGCGAATCGCTACAACCGAACCAGGCTTCAGATTCGCAAAGTGCACTTGCGTGACGTTGCCTTTCACGACGGCCTGCTTGCCAAAGATGTCCGATTCTTCCAGCTTGAGATTACGCTTCAAATCAACCACATACTCATTCACGCCGTTAATGTAGTTTGCATTCCTTGTGAAATCCGTTGGCCGATCGAAAGTTTGGCCTGTTTTCTTGTAGATCTGTACCTCCAGGATGATCTCTTTTAATTCTCCCTCGAACTCTAACGGCCGCACGCCTGTAGGTCCGGCCCAAGGGTTCGGGTACCCGAACGCGGAATGCGCAACCATTATAACCGTCTCGTGGTTGGTCAACGAGTGACGCGTGACGGCCACGATTTCCGGGTGCATTTGATCGACAAACACCTGATCGAAGCCGCGTGTGGCTAACCCGCCATGAAGCACATTTAAAGCTTCCTTCACCGCAATTAAACCCGTATTCTTCTCCACCTGATTGCCCCACTCCTGGTACTGACGCTCTTCGTCAACCACATGAATCTGTCAATGGTAAGAGAAACTAGTCATCAAAATTTACAACACCGATGCAATAACAGCGTCAACTCAATTCCTGCAACATGTATCACTTACGTGATGCGGGACAAACTCGTCGTAACCTCGGTTGCTCCCTGTCGCACAACATGCCATCGACACGAGCGCCGCCGATGGGATCAGATCGAAGATCGAGCGCTTCTCTACAGGCGACGGATTGTCGTGCGTAAGGTCCATGAACAGAGCGTGCGCTATGCCTGGCGCCAGAATGCGCTTCGGGCAGGGGAAAAACGCACCGACTGGGGCTCCTCCGTAGCGATAAACTAGGCGACCTTGCTCGTGTGAGTCCCATGCCGAGAGGGCCTCTGTAAGACGGGAAACAATTCAAGTTTGTAAACAAGGAAGTAAGAGAGATTTGCATTCTCATTAGCATATGAGGCTCATTATCCGCGCTTATTTAATCAATTTGACGATTGAAGAATCTAACGCGATAACCCCCGTTCGAACCCGTAGCGCCGGAATCTAGTAGCTAATCTATTCTAATACCTCAATCGGTCGCATTCATTTGCTTATTTACCTCGAATTAGTGACGTAATGCCGAGCCGGTTCACGAAGATGTTGTCCGTGTGGTCGGAATTAGTGAACAGTTCGGCCGCCACGTACAGCTCCGGATTAACTTTGCGTGCGGAGTCCAAAAGATATTCAGCAACGTGCAGGGGCGTAGAATGGCAGTTGTCCAAGCGCACACCGTCAAAGATGCGAGCCGTGGTGTCGACGTACTGCTGCATGTGCTTCCACAGATATGGACTGTCCTCCGGTTTATCCCCGTACCGTAACTTCACGCTGTCGCCCCATGCAATCAGTTCACGGCGCAGATACACATTACCTGTGCCCGGTTGCGCGCGAGCAAAATCTTTTAGTGGGTCCCCATTAATAACCCACCCATTGTGAGCCATAAAGAGTTTTCCGGCCCCGCCGTACATCATGGCCTCTATGTCTTTCAAAGATTTTCCTTGCGTTCCGTAGTGCGTGAAGTACTTCATGAAGAGCGGATACTTGAGCGATATCCCCTTCACCAGCGGCCCGTCTCCTTGCACACGCTCGTACCGTGCCCCGGCCAGGCAATTATCGACTGCATAATCAACGTGCTCCTGGATCTCACGACGTACCTCCTCGTTCAGGAACTGCAGGCGAGCGCGGAATGCCTCGGCACACTTGCGCTTCCGACTATCCTCGTCGAAGCAGTCTTGGCGAAACACATTATAGATGTTTATGGCTCGTTCGAAATCAATTTCCGCCCCCAGCCGACGATATTCAGGATCGGCACGGAGTTTTATGTCCCCTTCGGGGATATCCTGAGCACGGGTGGGGCTGCGCTTGCTGCACTCATCGCTGAACCGCGAAACAAACTTGTCCACATCACACTGATACAATTCATGCAGTTTTACTTGCGGAAGAAAGTTAGACTGAATCTGCCAACGGATTGCTTGCAAGTGATCCTCCGCTTCGACTACCTCCGGGACGCCAACATGCGCCAGCATACCATCTTTTACATCATCTCCGACGCGTGCGAGCATCGCATCGAGTAGAAACGCTGGACGGAGATGCGGGCAGGTGAAACAATTGTAGCTGCACTCGGGATACTCTCGGATCCAAATCGACTCATTGGCCGTATGGTTTAAAACAATGTCGCAGATCGACGTTACGTTCCACTCTTCGCGCATTTTTTTTACAATCGATTCTACATCGTCGTACGTTACTTCCATCCCGGCCATACTGTGAAAGTCGGGATTCACCTTGAGTTGATTTCGTAGTGAATACGCTGATCGCGACCCACCCAGCTCTTGAACGGGCGTGAAGTGTACCATATTGTAGCCGGACTCCTTAGCCACGCGTAACTTTGCCTCCCACGTTTCTATCGGTCCTAGAAGCTTCGAAATCACAGTTTGACAACGGATGGCGTCCAGTGGAAGGTTCGTGGCCGCTTCCCCTTTTCCGGTCGTGAGCTGCGGTTCTATTTGCACGTACAAGCCGGCCTGCGGCTCCGCTTCAGAACTCTCTTCGTAGAGAGCGTAGAAATGGTATGCTCCCGATTTGATGAAGTGAACATTGCAGTAGTAATCGATGTCCTTGATAGGTGTGTAATCAGACCCGTTCGCGGGCGGCTCCACCGGTGACCCGGCGGACGTGCACCATTCAAGACGTCTATATGACTTCCGATTAAAGTCTTTCTTATCTGTATCCAAAAGGTGACAAATGTTAAAAGAACATAATACAACGAAATTTTACGATTCGGTTACCATCCGCTGGGTAGTTGCAGAAGAGAGCCACACGACGTCCCAGCATCGAGGCACCGGGATGAACGTGGACGAGAGAGTTCTTCTTCAACCGATAGAGAGCTCCGTTGCCTTGGTTGCCGTCGTGTACGGCGAGCTTTATCGAAATGACCCCATCAGCCATGGCGCTTAATTCAGTGACTTCTTCGATGGCACTCTGAAATGAAAAAAGAACGGCCAGACGACCAACAGCGAATGACGGTTAGTTACAATCAACAGCTTGCACTTCGCTGCTCAGACGGCTCAACGAATTCACCAGCGGAGTGAAGGCACTGGACAATCTTCTCGGTACGGTCATGCTACGTAGCGATAGGCGGATGCAATACTACTGAACCAAACCGTCCGATCGCACTTCAATCCCTTTCGCAAGGTGAGGTACATTATGAAAACAACTAGTAAACATCTCCTTTTCGCGGGCATTGTTTACAAATGTGCCGGTGATAATCTCAAACAGTAATGTTCGGTCTAGATAGCGTAATCGCATTCCCCCACTGCCCTAGCATGCGATTCGATCAGCTGATCAGCACGCGTGCAGTATGTCTGTCAGCCTCTTCTCAGTATTTCAACCTCGACCTGGGAGTGCAATGAGATGCATTACAAACAAATTCCTTCTGTATTCACGGTGTTTGTATGCAAACCTAGAAACCTGTAGCGTACAGCTGTGGTGTGATTTGGCTAAATTTAATTCACGTGCACGAGCATCTCCGGTCAAAACAATCACTTGTCTTCGCCGTTCATGAAAACTTTCTTGGTGGAATCTTTCCCAAATAAAAAGCGATTTTTATTTCATTTCCTGTAAACAAACGATCGCAAACGTAACTCATGAGAGACGACGCAGCCTGGGAACAAAAATTACAATCAAATCAAATGTCTTAAGGATGAAGTCAAGGGAGCTGACGCGATCAACATATTCTTCAACTCCCCAAACCGTGGTTTAACAATCTCAATCCATAGTATCTTTAGCATATGAAACACTACACAACAGCTAAATAATCATTTAGGTCTTATCGAATGGAAAACTCTACTTACTTCCGTAATAAATGAACTGACCAGTTCGAGTTAGAACGGCTCCTATGGATTTTCAAAGCTCAAGGTGACCTCTGCTAGCGAGCGCGAGAGACTCACCGTATGACGTTTGCAAACGTCAAAAATCAAAACAATCAGACGAGGGGCCCTCCAACAGCTTTACAAACGATTTCAAACGATATACGTCAAAGACAATGAACGATACTTTATATTCTTTTTTTTTCAAGATATTTCTTTTCTTTCCTTTGTTTTTAATATATGGAACGAATGGTGGAAAAAATCAGTAATTCGACGAATTGGAAAAATGTCAACTTTACATCGCAACAAGAATTCTTGTTCTAATTAGCAGTCGAAAAGCAGGGGTTTGCTTTGTGTGCGTGAGTGAAAATCTGTCAGGAGGGAATAAGGACAGTCTCTAACAACCTTGGCTGTATGAAAGGCATGAATAAACGCGCATAAAACAGCGTTGCTGTCATTTTTGGCGCTTCGATGCATATGCAGAAAAGTGAATAAATGATCCCGGTTTGGATAAAATGTGTATAGTGAAGATGTATGCAAACGCACTGATTTGAATAGTGAAAAGTCCTCGTTTCAGTTATATGTGTGTCAATAAAAATTGGCTGGTCTGAAAAGCGAAGAGTTGAAGTACTACGGCAAGGTTAAGGTTATGTTAACGGACGCCATATTAAGGCAATCCAAAGTTAAAATGGGTCGTGATACTGCGTCAGTTCGGATCGTTAGCGTCGACCATTACTTGAGCAAACCCGATCCTCAGTACGATGTCTGCTATTCAGAATTCCGCGGTGCTGAAGTAAGACAAGTCCCTGTAATTCGTCTGTTTGGTACGACCCCCGATGGTACACACAGTTGTGTCCATATTCATGGAGTGTTTCCATATTTCTACATTCCCTACGGGGGATCCACCGAGGACCGGCTTGAGGTGGACAGACGCATCTATCAACTCGCCAGTGCCCTCGATAAAGCAATCAATGTTTCGTTGGCACGATCAATGTCTCGTGCAACGCATATTTTTAAGATCGTGCTGGTGAAAGGAATGTATGTATCATAGAAATGGCAAAGTGAGTTTCAGCGCAAATTAAAGTTTCTTCTCATTTGCTTGCAGTCCTATCTATGGGTATCACCGTAATGCACATAACTATCTGAAGATCTACATGTACAACCCACTGCTGATTCGGAACGCGACCCAATTGCTGATGAACGGAGCCATCCCTTCAGCAATGCCTCAAGTGCACGAAGCACACGTTCCATTCGTATTGCAGTTTTGCATTGATTACAACTTGTACGGCATGAGCTTCTTACATCTGGACGCGAAGGGTTTGCGCAATAGAACAAATGTGTCCGAAACCGTCGCAAATTGTCCTCCTCGAATGTCAACCTCCGAGTACGAAATAGATGTTCTAGCTTCGGACATCCTCAATCGTGGGCCGGAAGAACACAACACCGGAGAGTTTGCCAACCCTGGCATTGCTTCTATATGGAAGGACGAACAAATCAGGCGTCGTTTGTTTGGAATGGTGCAACCAGAGAGCACGAATCTTTCACAATGCGGTCATGTTGACGAAGTCATAACCGAAAGTGATCGATTCTACCGCGCGCTGCTTTCGTCTAAGCTATCGAATGAACAATCCGCAATGAAGACCGATGGTCGTAAAAAGACATCGTCCACAGCCTATCCTTCAGAAGCTACGGAAGGAGTGCTGATGTTGGATGCATCTTGTATTGCCAATCACAGCCGTAGTGAAGGACAGAGCAACGAGAGTTTGTATGCATCTCAGATTAGTTTCCACATTGATGCTCCGGTAGAAATTGATGAAAGGAAAATAATGTCCATGTCCCAGAACAGCGATGAAACGCTACGGGAAGAGGATTACTACCTGCTCGAAATTATGCGCGAACTTGAAGATAACGAAAAAAAAAATTTCGAAGGCGACTGTCTGTTGGCTCCTCTTACGCAAAGTGGTGAACATATCCGCAGTATGGTACACGGAACTGGAGCATTGAATCGTTCCCAAACTAGCAAACTACTCAATGCATCTATGTGCGGCGAGTTGGAGGCAATTTGCCTAATGAGGCCACTTGAAACCGATGACATAGGAAATGTTCAATACAATTCGTTCGACTCGGATGACGAGTTTTTGTTGGATCTTAGTCAGAAGCAGTCTTCCGCAGGAAACAAGAACGTCGAGCTAGTTGGCGAGCATCTAAAAGACAGTGCCGATGAAGATTTGTTTATCGGAGGCTTCATTCCTCAACTGGACGGTGCTGATGATTCCTTCGGTTCGAGAACGGCAAAACGGAATAGAAAAGGAAACGAATCAACACCGGATAACAGTTCATTGACGAAACGAATACGTATAGATTTGACTCAACCCGTTACTAGGAAATCTTCAACACCACGAAAAGTTTCATTTGCTATATCGCCCTCGAACGATGAAGCGAATAAACGCAGCGAACTTATGCGAAAAGAATTTGAAGAATTATCACGAAACAAACTTAAAAATATCGAAATAAGGTAGGGAACTTTGTCATCAACATTATTATTACTATTATTAATTTTATTATTTTATTAATAAAAATAATAATAGTAGTATATATTAGCCCTTACACGTTGTTTGTATGTATATGTTTTTCATTGCAGAGTACCCAAATTGACCTATATAAAAAAGTCAATACTCTACAGACATAGTCCATCAACCAAGGAAGAAATAAAACATTCGCCGGAAACCTCACTTAAATGTTTACGGGTTCGGTATGTATTACAATAAAACAATCAACAATCCAGATTGTTATAGTAGTGACTAAAGACATATGAATTTTAACATAGCTTGACGAAGTTGGATCCTAATGCTTATGACATACGCGAAAAAGTACAACAAGTTTTTACTGAAAAAGTACCTACAGATAGATACAGACAGTCGTACGAGTACGATAGGCGCAACAATTTCGACCCTCAAGAAGGTACCTCTAAGTCGATTTCGAATCGCGTGCGTAAAACAGATCAGTCGAAAACGCATAATGGTCAAATGAAAGCGAAACGTTTGAAATTGGAGGAGCAGCAGGACATCGAAGTCGTTCTTTCGGAGAGGTTCAAAAACATTATTCGTCTGTCTCCGAAGGTACTGATCAAACCACTTCCGATGGTCGAAAATACTGCGTCCAAGGGTGCAATAAGCGTCATGAAATTTATACAAGAGCCGCAACGAGCTTCCAACGAGAAACCTTCGCTTGAATCGGAAGAAGTAACCTCGTTTGCTATGATATCAGGATCGGAAACTGACAAATCACCCAAAAACAGTGAGCAACCTGATATGGTAGTCAAGCAATCTATCAGCTCCTATGACCTGAACAACCGAGATGAGGAGCTGATGGATATTGAATACCGAACTCATGCCAGCACTCCGGAGATTATATGGGCAAAAAATGATTGCAATGTAAGCATCATTGATGACGATGAGGTGAAAGGTAAACCACCGCAAAATCAAAAAGGTATTTCCATCGATATGGTAGATAGTAATCACGTAAAAAAAGCAGCCACTGTGCTAACACAATACGGATCTAATGAACCTATGGTCGTTATTCACGTTGATTCTGATAATGAAATGTTGAACCCCTTCGATGACGCACTAGTCATTCTCACGCCAGTAAAAGATGTTGCTGATAGCGATCAAAGTTATGGATCAAATGATAATCGCGAAACGTCAAATGAATCGATGAATAATTCTTCGCGCGTGTCGATCGGAAATCAACTCGATGGCGTCGTGGAACTAATGGAAGATGGTGATAACGTAAGAGAAAGTTTGATTGAAGTTCTATCCGAACAGGAAGAAGAAGATGGAAACCTTACAAACGTTCACAGCATTTGTGAAACAACCATGATTTGCGATTTAGACGAAATGGGATCCGACTCTGACGAAAGTGTTCCTAAATCCTGGAATGCGCGATGCGAAGAAGAGAATGAAACGCTCATGATGATTTCTTTAGTCACAAATCCTCCGACGCGCGAACAAGCAGAACTGGCCATTAAATCGTTCGAGATACCAGCCGTCGTCAATGCAACTCCGTTTTATAGTAATGCTGCTGACGTAACGGGAAAAAAGGAGATCGGTAACACAGTGCTTCACATCGCCGGAAACAGTTTGAACGATTTAGAAGAGTTCAAAAGCACAATCGGGGACCTGCGGTCAATGAAACATCTTCGATATGGCATTCTTACGCGAACATACGGAAAATATATCCACGAAGTTTTGGCTCCACTGGGTTCAGTCGAACCCCACGCTGATCGAATGAGAGAGTTGTTGGCATCGGAGAGTTCAGTTATCATCACTCCTTCCGAAGCACCTCCAAGCCGCGACGAAGCGGATTCATGGATTACTGGAAGAATTCGCAATCGTCAAACTGACTCCGCCACTATCAAGGGCAATACGGTGGAACAGGACAGTCCGATTAAAGTTAAGAGAGCGGATACAATTATGACCATCGGAGCAGTGACCGAACGGACTTCGATTTCGCAGACGAAGATCGACAGTGAATCTTCCCTCAATTTAAGCGTTTTGTTGACGAACGACGAATGCGTATCGACGTCTAATGAGAATACCACGAAAACGCTAGTTTCTAAAATCATGACAATGAATACGTATGGTTCATTGAAGCCTGATCCTAACAATTGTGTCGAAAATATAGGAAAAATACCTACTTTGTTGTCGGGCCATGGTACTGCCAAAGAAGAACTGGCCAGACCTGCATCCACATCTCGTGACGAAAAAACAACACCCCAAGAGGAGTCTGCTGCGGAAAAGATTACCAGTTCATCACAGATCAATGAAACATTGATTGGATCTGTAGATGGTCAACATAAGGTCAGTATAAACCATGGGCGGTATTATGTGTATGTCGCGTATTTACTTAATTCTCTTGGTGCCCCTTTCATCCAGGAAGAACAAAATGAGCCTGCAAAGTTCCCTAATAACCAGCAAAGGCTTGAAAATCCATCGCCTTTCCCCTGCATCGTTGCATCTTCCGATCAGTCGGATCTAACCGAGGAAAGTAATGTCAACATATCGACGGGTACTCCTCATGACGACACCTACGGATTTAAAGTGAACTACGAAAACCTTCAGCAAGCAAAGCCTGGGTGTGAGGTGAGTTGAATGCGCAGCTGCGTTCGGCTTTCGGGCTGTAATAGCAAAAGCAATGTGTGTCTTTCTGTGTTCATCCGTTGTTAATCGTCATGTTGTCACGAACAGTTATGATTATTTTAGTTATACGCGAGCAGTAAGGAAATATAAGCGAAGAGGAACGTGGAAAAAATTAATCCTTCATTTCAAACCTTTATTCGTTTATTCGTTTTTCGACACTCGTCCGGAATCCGAATAATGTAATTTTAATTACATTATTATTTATTTAGCTTGTCGTTGATCCAATCAATAAAGTGCGAAACACGAACAAAAACACCGGGATTTCTATAACCACCGCAGGGAATGCCACCCCAGGAAACAGTTCCAACTTGGACGATTGTACCGTCCTCAGTGGTTTGAACAAGTGGACCTCCAGAATCGCCCGAGCAGACACTCGTGCTGCCTGCGGCTGTACCTGCGCAGATGTTGCTATCCGCAATCACTTCCATGGCGAAGATGGTGCGGCACAAGTCCAGATCCAAAATGGAAATAGATGTTTTCTGAAGCACACAGAAAGGGGTTAATGTATGAAATAAAGCGGAAACGGTCGCAAATTCACCATTAGGATGTCTGGATAGCTGGGAGTTGCGGTAAAGGAGGTCGATCCCCATCCGCTGATTGTACACATGCCAGTCGGAAGCGCATCCGGTTCCGGCAGGTTCACTAGCTGCACGTTTCGATTTAGTCGGAAGGGACGATCGACGCGGAATATGGCAATATCGTTGGGGCCAACGCTGCCAGCGTAATCCTCATGGACGTACCTCTCAACGATACGGCGTCGCTGTACCGATGCATCGTACTGAGTAAAATCGTGCTCGCCTGCGACAGCCTCCGCAAATCCATCCGGAGAGTAATTTGGCACGCAATGTCCGGCAGTGAGGACGAAACGGTCGGCAATCAGGGATCCGCCGCAAAAGTGGAACGGTTCACTATCCTCATTGTTCCAGTTCCATTGCAGTGAGATCTGGTACGGGAACTCGTGCGGTAGAGCTTCCTGGCCACCGACGATGCGACGCGACGGTTTGGCCGCGGCCAATGTCAGCAGGGAAAGAAGAATGGTGATGCGGTGCGGTCCTGCCATTGCGAAAAAGCTGTGGAATCGAGTTGGGTCGAGTCGTTAAACTAATCGATAGACCAACGTGGTCGAACATTTTATACTATTCCAGAATCGCATTAGCACTCTCCAGAATTTGGCGTGTGCTGCGGATAACAGCAGATTATTCTACCCCTCATGTATCGGCGGGAACGTGGAAAAGCCTAACCAACATGTCTCGAGGTGTTGCAAAGAGCTTACAGGCATCTCGAGTGCTCAATAAATTGCACTAAGGCTATGGAAAGGCCCATGAAGAGCTACTTGTGGATCAAGATTTACGATTCTTGCGAAACATGAAAAAGACATTTGCGCCTCATCTTTCCCATCAGTCGATGATGCTACTGACGGGTTTAAAAGTAATTTCGTTTCACATCATTGTTTCTTTATTTTATTTACCGTTTTAAAAAACAAAACAAGCTAGTTTCTGTGTCAAGATATACGATTGTTATATTTATTTGTATTATAGAATCATGACAATTTTTTTAAAATTTGTATTATAGTACAACGGTTAAAATGTTCGTTGAATTTTCAAATTCAACTTTTACTATCGTTCGCTCGTACAGCGGCTAAACAATTTCTGAGTATGCATCCTTGCGTTTCAATGATTATCATTGTGATATGATAACGTAAACGGGCATTTCCTCTTTTTTGTCAATCAAAGGAATTTTAGCAGCTTTCCTATTTCATTATCTCTTGGTTTTGTCTTGGCGCCGTTTCAGTACAACTATCTCACGATAATGTCGCTTGAAATACACGTGCAATCCCGGGGAGATTTGCGACCGAATCCAACGACCGACCCGATTGCGGCCATATTTTATCGCATCCACAACGACGTCCCGAAGGAACACCCGAAGGGTTCTTCGGTGTGTGGAATCATTTTAAATCGTGACCTGTGCGAGGATGGCAATGGTTGCATGATGAGCAAGAAGTACAACCAATCGCTCTACGTTGCCGACGTCGTGCTGGTGGCCAGCGAGCACGAACTTTACGAAAAGTTTCTGCTGCTCATTGCCTTCTGGGATCCTGACATTTTCACTGGGTTCGAAATCGAAAGCGTCTCGTGGGGCTACGTCATTGAGCGAGGATACGCACTGCAGATGAATCTGATGAAGATGCTCTCGCGTGTTCCGACCGCCGAGAAGGTGCACGTGTCGGACGAGGAAGACCAAGAGCTGCTTGAGATGCACGATTACAGTGCGGGCTTGAAGATCACTGGTCGTATCCTCCTAGACATCTGGCGTCTGATGCGTCACGAGATCGCCCTGACGTCTTACACATTCGAAAACGTGGCCTATCACATCCTGCATCAGCGTGTACCGTGTCATTCGTACCGGCACCTGACGAGGATGTGGAACAAATCGTACAGCCGATGGATCGTGCTTGATTACTATCTCGAACGGGTGAATGGAAACTTTGAAATTCTCAACCAGCTCGACTTGATCGGTCGAACGGCAGAGCTGGCCAAGCTCTTCGGCATTCAGTTTTTCGAAGTGCTCTCCCGCGGATCGCAGTTTCGCGTCGAAAGCATGATGCTGCGGATAGCGAAGCCGAGGAACTTTGTTTCCGTTTCGCCCACTATACAGCAGCGAGCACACATGCGGGCGCCGGAGTATTTGCCACTGATAATGGAGCCGTGCTCGCGCTTCTACGCTGATCCCATAATTGTGCTCGACTTCCAGAGTCTCTATCCCAGTGTCATCATAGCCTACAACTACTGCTTTTCCACCTGCCTCGGGCGCATCGAACATCTAGGAGAGTAAGTTGACGAGTCGTTTGGAAAGGGTGAAGATTCCATCTCAAATTGCTATACATTTCCAGGTCATCTGAAGAATTCGAGTTCGGCGCATCGCACTTACGCGTTTCCCCAAAGATGTTGAAGACGCTGCTGGAGCAAAATCTCGTCACCTTCTCTCCGTGCGGCGTGGCGTTTGTGAAAAAGCGTGTACGCGAGGGAGTGTTACCGCGCATGCTTAGCGAAATCCTGAATACGCGGCTTATGGTGAAGAAGTCGATGAAACTGCACAAAAATAACAGCATATTACAGCGGGTGCTTCACTCGCGCCAACTCGGCCTAAAACTGATAGCTAACGTCACGTACGGCTACACGGCGGCCAATTTCAGCGGCCGAATGCCGTGTGTAGAGATCGGAGACAGTGTTGTGGCGAAGGGGCGCGAAACCTTGGAAAGAGCGATAAAACTCGTGGAAGAAACGGAACGCTGGGGTGCGAAAGTGGTGTACGGGGACACGGATTCCCTGTTTGTTCTGTGTCCGGGAAGAACTAAAGCGGAGGCGTTCAAAATAGGTGAAGAGATTGTGGAAACAGTTTCCAAAGAAAACCCGCCTCCGATCAAGCTGAAGTTGGAGAAGGTCTATCAACCATCGATTCTTCAAGTAAGTAAGAGTATATTTTCTAAACGTCTTGGTGACTTTTTTCGATTTATGGGTGCCATTTGAATTGTCTCGCTTTTATCGTTTTCTGGATCCAGTCGTAAAAGTGCATAACACTTGAGAAGACAATGGGCACCGTTGCGCGACATGGTTTTTCGCCGTAAGACAGGACTCCTATTTGTATCCTTACTCCGTCATCCTGTTGTATTGTTAATGGTCCTCCAGAGTCCGCTGTACAGCCGGAAACATTGCGGTAACCTCCGCCACAAACCTGAGAACTATCAACGGAATACAGGATACTCTGACAATCCTCCAAGGTGCGAAGAGGAAGATTTACTTTCTGTAAAGCATAAGTTTGTTTTTTGAATTGTATACACATTTTTGGTAGCTACAATTTTACCCGTAACTCGTCAGGGAATACGTCGGTGAAATTTTTCGAAATCGATCCCCAGCCAGCAAATTTTCCCTCCACTTGTTCGACGAGGGTCCCTTTCGGTGCCAGTGTGATTGTTGAAATTTTGCTGCTGAGTTCCAGCGGTTTTGACAGGAGAATCTTTAATAATGGAAACCATTAGAGTTGATTGTTTTTTACTGAACATCGTATCCAAAAAATAATGCTTACCACACCGATATCATTCTTAATTGAAGCCATGTTGAAGCCTTCGTGCTGTACAAATCGTGACACATTCCGTCGCTGTGCCACCACTTCTTCAGTGCAAACATTATTTACTCCTGCTACAACTTCAATCCATCCATCGTTGGAAAGCTTATCCTTACAGTGGGCTGCGCTTAGGATCCATTTCCGATTGATGATCGATCCCGAACAGAAGTGCTTTGGGCGCGAGCCATTGTTGAAATTCCATTGTAACGACACCTGATAGGGAAACTCGTGCAGGTTTGCAAAGGTGCCATCGATAATGCGAACTCGGCCCGTGTGGACGAACGCAATGGCCGTAAATGTAATAACAATGGAAGCTATTAACTTCATACTAGTGAAGACTCGATTGAAGTAAACTGCTTGCTCGGAGGTGGCGAGGCATTTATAACACGCTTCCGTGCGTTTCCGGCTAATCTTTCGCGGCCACGTGTTCCATATCTCGAGTGTGGTGCTCTCCTAGCCAGAAAACAGATAATAAACACGCTTTCTTCGATCTTCAGACAAAGAAACGATACGTCGGATACATGTACGAAACGGCGGATCAGGAAAAGCCAACGTACGAAGCGAAGGGCATCGAAACCGTTCGACGGGACGGGTGCCCGATGGTGGCAAAGATGCTCGAAAAGGTTTTGCGTATTCTGTTCGAGACGTGCGACGTGTCGAAGGTAAAGCAGTATACGTGCCGGCAGTTTACGAAAATTCTGGAAGGGCGAGTGAATCTGCAGGATTTCATATTCGCCAAGGAATTCAGAGGAGAGGATGGCTACAAACCCGGGGCTTGTGTGCCCGCGCTACAACTATCGAGGTTCGTATACATTCTGAATTGCTTTTGTAGAACAATTGTGCCTGTAAGTAAAAATGCTCATCGGCATTCTTGACAGGAAATGGAAACTTACGGACCCCCGGAAGGAACCACGAAGAGGTCAGCGGGTACCTTATGTCATCGTCAATGGACCCCCACTCGTTCCCCTTATTCGCCTTGTGCGAAGCCCGGATGAACTGCTAGCCAACGAAGGGCTTAAAATAAATGCTAATTACTACATTTCGAAAGCGATCATACCACCGCTGAACCGTTGCCTTTTGCTTATCGGTGCCGACGTGCACCAGTGGTACAACGAATTGCCACGGAAGACGCTGATGCTGCACAACACCGGAGGAGTTGACACATTGCTGCCTGGAACAGGTGCCACATTGCTTGCTGGAAGCTCCAACGAACAGACAATACCGAAAAAGAGCACCATCGCGCAATATTTTTCTTCCACGAACTGCATCGTGGACTGCGGCAGACAGACGCAGCACGGGGTTTGCAAACAATGTCGCCAGCGACCCCAACACGCTTCGTTCCACGTGATGAACAAAATAAACAAACTGGAAAGGAAGGTTGACCTTACGGAAAAGGTGAGTGCGGAGGTAATGGAGACGAATATGATGTTTATTTTAATGGGTCATTTACCTTCTGCAACAGATGTGTCGATCGTGTTGTCAACGGACGTTTGAAACATCTTGTATTTCTTTGGATTGTCCCGTGATGTTTTCTCTCAATCGTCGAATGGCGGAGCATAACCAAACGCACTACTACCGTGACCTTCTACAACAGTTTTTCTGATCAATTTCAATTATAGAAAAGTTAAAACAAAATAATGGTTGCTGAAAGCATAGAACATTAGTGTAGAAAGAAAGATATTGATTTCTGTCATGTTTTACGCTGCAGTTGAGATAACTGTAAATGTAAATATTGGTTGTTTTTTAACACACTCAGCTCTCAATTTCATTCTCTCAACCTACAAGTTTAAGTTTAATCGACATAGGGTAGAAACGTGCATGTTCCCTAACTCGGGGTTAATTCGATCCAACCCTGCTGTTCTGCCGATAACTACCATCAGTTAAAACGGAATATCGTTAGAATGTTGTAAAATAGAAAACATTCGGTTCAAAGGCACATACGCTATATTTTATTATGGATGTAAACGGTTCTCACCTTGCTTACATTTTTGTTGAACTCCACGTGGTTGAAACAAGCGCCAATGTGTGAAGCGTGTAACGACGGTTGCAGCTGATACCAGCTGATAAAATACAAACGTTTTGTGGGCCGCATCGAAGGTGTATTGAATACGTAAAGATTGCGGACGCTGAACGTGTCTTACGGTTGTGCGCTGTTGATACCAGATAAGGTTGAAGTACTATCGATGTAATTTTGCAGGATGCTTTATAATCATTTCGCCCATTTCATTCATATACTTCTCGGATGTGTCGAAGACGTGCAGACGAGGAGTGTAAAAAAATTAATTAACAATACTGTGAGTTGACCGAAGACTAGAAAAGGAAACATTCGTGTCCGATGAAATAGCCGCCCAGACGATGGTGACTTCCATTCTCATCCGTGGAAGCAGGCATTAAGTCATGGTAGACGATCGACTTATCATGTCAGGATCTATGAATACATTTGCGCTCCGAAACTGTATTTGCATAATTAACGGGCTGTAATACCAAGATCAATAGGTTTCCTTTAGTTCCGTGTTGTTCACTTTTGCGATTTCATGACCTACAGCTTCTGTTGTAGCGGAATGATATCTCCTCAATATGCTCCACATCGTCCCACAACTCAACCGTGTTGATTTGATCCAGCGGCAGCTGCAGCGAAAACTCGTAATCCGGGAAATGGTCAATGCAATCGACAAACACTTTTACTTTTTCTTCCTGCAATCGAAATATCACCGTGAACGGATTGCTCCGATCGGTGTGCCAGAGGTTCTCAAGAACTTCCTCCGCTTGCCACTTAACGTTTTTCCAGTTGTGCACCACCTGGCTGTCCCCTGCAGCGCCGTAAATGGTTTTAAAATGGTATGCAATGTAAGGGGGTGATTGATCTGCCGGCACTTGCGGAGGTCTCGGGAGGCAGAAGTTCACCGAAAAACTATCAAACCCGTGACGTAACGCCGTTCGACGAAGGAATAGTTAATCTCGTTAAGGCTCGTCATAATGAAATGTAATTTACAACACTCCTTACCTCCTGGCGTCTTCTTTCAATCTGCCGCGAATCATGACTTCATCACCATTTCCGGGATTCCGGGGAAATTGTGCCGTAAATGGACGTAAACTCATTTCGCACCGTGTGCCCTATATCGTTCTTCGAAGGGTAGTCGCAAAGTTATGAATTCTAAGAATTCCACAATACGCGCGTTCTGCGTCACGGAAAGTTAGTATGAACCTGCGTCCAAACCGTTGCTATGGCCGCCGCGTGTAAACTGCGAATGCCATTACAGCGAGAAAAGAGGTGCTGTGGCAGTGCGCAAGCATTTGTTTTGAATTTTCCGTCTCACTGGATTTGGATACTGTTGGCAGGGCGAACGGAAGGGGGGTTTGTGACACCATCTTTCCGTAAACCAGACTCTGAGTTTATCATGATAGCTTGATGGATCCATTCTACGTCAGATGGAGTATGCAGCTATCTCTTTCATTGCACTGCTCGGTGCAAGAGTTTGTTCGTGCTTCAGTGCTGCCAGAAAGGTTTTTTGTAAAAAGTGTATTGCGTGATTGTAACATTAGTTGATGGAGCAGCCTGGTAGTTTTCCACAATGGCTGGTTTTTCTTATAAAAGGTCCGACAGGCACAACATTTTTATTGTTTACCTATCAGTTCAATTTCGGAAAATCGAACATATATTATATATAAAGTCCCCCTCATCAGTTTGATAATTCATACATCCATTTTATTCTCATACTTTCGAGATAAACACCAACATTCTCTACTGTTGTTCCAGAAGCGATCATAGTCAAAGCTAAAGTGATCTTAATGATTCTACCCTGTACAATTACCTTCAAGCGGAGCCTACAGTGTCTAGTTTTCATCAACAGCGATTGATTCCTCGTCAGAAATCACATCCAAGTCGATGTCCTTGTATTTATTTTCATCCCCAACCAGATCCTCCGCCGACTCAATCGATTTACTGTCTTGCTCCTGCTCGTGTTCGTCACTCATGGTTGTGTTTATATCGTCATCCGTGAGACATCGATCCGCCATCTTGTGGTTGCCATTCAGATCTCCGTAGATCCGTGGTAGATTCTGCAGCACATAGTTTGTGTTCTTGATCGCATCCATCTTGCCCTCGGCGAAGTCGCCCAAAAACAGTGATCCCATTGGATTAGATTGCTGCTCGGTCGATTTCCTTGCTTCGGCTTCTCCCCCCCATGTCCCACCAACTTCATCAGGCGGCGCCACGAGGTTAATGGCTGATCCGGACTGGGTTGCCTTGCTTCCGGCTGCAGTATCCCTCGGCTTTGGAACGCTGAATGCTGATCCATTCCGATCGTTACCTGTTCCGATCAACTTTGAATGCTCACGCTTTACCAAAAGGACAGATTCCTCCGAACCGGTTGAGTTGGAGTCCTTTTTACGATCGTAAATGTGTCCCGATACGCGTAGATCGATGAAGAAATGCAGCGGATCTATACCGTATGGTGGATAGAGGGGAGGATACCACACGGGAGGTGGTGGAGGAAGAATCAGATCGGACGGTGGCATGGAAGCTGCCGTGGGCTCCGGCATAAGAGAGGGATTCGTCATGGAGGGGTTATCGGGTTCTGCCGAAGCCTTTGCTGCATCTTGTTTCCGCTCCTGGTACGACGGTGTCTTAAATCCTTCCTGAGAATCTCCATCGGGAAACTTGTGCGAAGAGGAAGTGGCAGAAGAAGTTGAAATGCTACGACTGAACGCGGAAAGCTTGTTGGTCAGCTCGAGTGGTTTCTCCGGGTGCGCTGCGCGTCTTTCCTCTGAGTCCTTGGCATCCTTCAGTGCTTCCGGATAGTATCGATGTTGACTCCAAGAGCGCTTGCGTGGTCTACGCGTTGCTGCTGCCTGCAGTGCAAGGTGACTTTGGAGATGGTTTGGATGCTGTCCCGTCTGTTGCGCTTGCTGCTGTTGATGATGTTGCTGATGCTGCTGCTGCTGATGATGCAGCTGCTCGGAGGCATTGCGCAGACTTTCGTTTCGCTTATTGGCGACGAGAGAGCGTAGCATTTCACTGAAGAAAAAATTGTGCGGACCAACGGCTGGTGAGTAAAGGTAGGGTGGGTTGGCGGCCATCAGCTTGGTGACGAGTTCCGAGTTGCGATAGTCTTGCGGACCGAGCCGTTGCTTTGGTTGAGGCTGCATTGTGGCCGGTTGGGGCTGTTGTTGAGTCTGCAACTCCTCAGTCATGTTGGGTCGCGTTCTGAAATAAAACAATAATCATGAATGCAAACGCTGCAATTGTTAATGCAACTCGAAAAACGACCAAACACATTTCCACCGAAGATAACTAAATTTGCAGAAGTGAAACATGTGATACATACTCTAGCATACTAGGATCGATAGTAGAGCTCTGCTTCTATTATCCACAAGGTTTCTTTTCGTATAATTTGAGTTAAACATAAAATTCAATCAAACCATTGAGCACTCAGATAGCATTCAAATACGCTTAATGCCTACCGCACCGGAAGTGCCGTGAAGGGTTATCGCAAAAAACGTCGTTTCGATCCCGTCCTCCAAACGTGCGTCCGTGCTGCCGGAACTGTCATTGCAGGACAATCGTTTGCAAATGAATAAAATTGCACTCGCAGGATCACACTTTGGACAGATAAGTCCAACACCTCATCCCGCGCCGAGATTCCACATACATACGATGATTTCGAAAGCCTCCCGTCTCTGTTATAGCACAAACTCGGGAAAACTGGAACGGTTCAGTTTTTGATTGACACCACAGGAAGGAAGGAGAGCTCGTCCTGGACGCCGGAAGAGCGCATTCACAGACGACGCTGGAGTGGAATCGTTTAAATTAAATGGTCATAAATGAGTTTTCTGTCTACTCAAATGAAGAAACACGTTGTTTATCGCGTTGAAAGGAGCAATGATATTGGCGATGAAGAAGCATAAAACAAAACAAGTGTAATATAGTCGCCTGTATATATGATGTTTATGATCTATGTTAAACATGAACGATGCAAGATATAGTATGTTTTTTTAATATATATTACATTTTACATTTTGTATGGTATATCATACGCATGACTTGAAGTTAGCAGAGTTTTTTTTCATTCTGTGTAATATTTGGAAGTTCAAACGGAACAGTATTTTCATTCATAATGCTGCTACGAAGAAAAAACGATATTCCTCTACTGGTAAGCAGTGGATAACCATTGGTTTAGCTAGTAGGAGGATCCGAATGACGATGTTATTCTCCTCCTACTTTTTCCGGTGCGCTCCACGGAAATAGCCAAGCTTTCTGTTATAGGAAAAAAACGGGCGGAGAAAGTGTGTTGTTTTGTGGTTTTTATCCTCCCTTGCGCTTTTGCTTCCACCCGAGTAGCGAATGGTGACTGTATCTCCGGGGAAATAACGAGAGACTTGAAATCTGAAGAGTCTTCATTTTTGTACACAGCGCGTTGTAAATAAAATTCTGCAACTTACCGAGCAAAAGTTGAGCGAGCTTTACCATTTAGAGTACAAACACCCTTCCAGCTACCATCAAAGCATACTTTAGGCTTCAGACTTGTACGGGCGCGACATGATAACCGTTTTGCAATGCTAATTTTAATTTGTCGCGTTTGGATTTCGTCTCCGGGAGCGTATTTACTTTGCGGGAGAGATGATAAAGTAAAGATAAAATAAAATAAAACAAAACTTAGCCGATTGTTTGCACTTGCCAACGCGCTTTTTAACACGCAGTGGGCTCGATGGCCTTACGAGGATGGCAAGCAGGATGGCAAACGGTAGTCCTGGCTTCCCACCCTGGTATGCGAGCCGCGTTCGTGCCACAATTGTATTTTGAAAACTGCCGCCGCAGATGCGGAGTTAATTTGGAGTTAATTATTTCCGTTTCAGCTGCGGCAGCAAACATCACCCCCACGCGATGCCCTGATTCTTATCGCCGCGGAAAGTATAGGACTTTTTCCGAAGGAGGACTTTGTCGACAAACAGATTGGTTTTAATTGCACGAGATAAATCTAGTGCATTAGCAGACTCTTTTGATGGGGACAGTAAATTTAGGCATTGAGATTTCCGTGTGTCGAATATTAAGAAGCCGATGTTATGCAACCTCTGTTGTCCGATGAATATTCAACCATCAAATCCGAAGAAAAAACTATCGGGTTCCCTGCGGCAGCAGATAGTTATATAGAACCTATGAATTCTTCATTTCGAAAGTCCACCTTTTCAAAATGGGAAAATAATGACCAAAACCGCATTAGCCCACCGAGATAGGTTTTCCGCTTCCAGTCGAATTCATTTGTGTTCTTACGGCTTTGTTTGGTTAGCAGATTATGAAAGGATCTTCCAGTGGGATATTAGAATGTATTTCCATGTGCGGAAGAAAAGGTATCCTCCGGGCTATGAAAACAATAGGATTTGGAATCGTACCAACACGATAGTTGTCTTCCAGCCAAGAAAAGGACCATTATCTTCACACTCAGGACAATCTCCGTATCTGCTCTTACTTTCCTACCCCAGCTCTAGGATAGATTTTATTTCTGTACTTGTCGCTTGGACTGTCAGGTAGCTTCCTTGGAATTCCCACCGGAAGCCAACCTTCCTTTTCAATGGGGCTGTATAAACCACAGAAGTGAACTAAACTATCACGTCTTCATCAGTCCTTGTCTGACAATCTGTGGATTCAATTTATCCATTCTACGTGTACGTCTGCCACCTCGATTATTTAGGTACAATTGAAAACGTTCCTATGTTACGAACTAAAACACCTATACGGTACGAATTTTGTCTACGCAAAAGTTCAACAGCGATGTAAATATCAAATTTTTACCAAGAGACAATGTAATATAGGAAACAATAAATTAAGTTTCACGAACAGATGAAATCAGCCAATTTCCTAACACCAGACAGTCTTAAAATTATGCAAAAACTTTTTTGATACAACGATGTTCGAAATGAGACGACCAAACATAATATTCGTGCATTGGTTTACGAGCTCGTAAATGTCTGTATAACGTCCTCTACACTTTTGCAATTAAAAACCAAAGTTTTATTTGCGACAAACATAATCGCAACCCATCGGTGCCGCGCTGAGAAGTGCAATAAAAACTGAAATGAAAAGTGACGAATTAGCAGAATTTCACAGTCATTCCGCATGCCACCATTTGCTACCGATGGTGGATGGATGGTATATTTTTTTCGCCTTGCATCAGCGGACTGCACTTTTTTTTCTTCATTTATCATTTGCATCTGCAACGAGAAACTTTTCTCTAAAGTCTAGAAAAAGTTTTTTTGCCCGCAAAGAGGAAGAGCAGAAATCCTTTTTAATCATCACAAATTTATTGCGTTGCAAATGCAGGTTCCGTCGCCATAGTTTTAGTAGGATTTTCTCATTTTCTTTAATTGCGGTGTGACGAGTCTTATGCCCCATGCATGGATCGCCACCTTCTCCCAAGCGGTCTGTTACCAGATTACAATACCCGCTCCTTGCTCGAGTAGTGAAACTTTCAATTTACCAGCAGATCATAAATCACCCCTGGTTCACGAAAATATCCAATGCCACAACGGTCCCGGCAATCCTTTGTCGGTCCTGTAAGTTGTTTGTCTCCGTCCTCGCGGCACGGAGCGGAATCAATTCACAATTAGGGTTCTCACATCTGACATTTTCCTTCCTTCATCAAGTTTCTGAGCAGTTTTTTTTCACTTCTCCTCTTTCGTTTTGTCGCTTGTTTTTCTGTATCGTTGCATAGGAAAGAGCCGATCTACCCCATGGTTTTCGTGTTTTTTCAAAATTGCGATCAACCAAATTTAAACCCCCTTTTTGGGAAGGGAAGGCGAAGGAACAACGAGGGGTGTTTATCCCTTGTAAACTCCGCCTGTGTGTGATTTGAGTGTTTTTTGTGTGCAGATAGTGATTAAAAAATGAACTCGTAGCCTGCCATCATTTCCCTCGGCGTTGAAAAGTGGCGAAACGACAATATATAACCTTTTTTTCGGAGGCACAATTTGTCACACAGCACGTTGCATTTCAAGCCCATCAGCTCTCCATTGATAAATGAGTGATTGACGCGTAAAACACTTACAAATTCATGCATACACACACACTCAGACGCGTGTCAGCATTGATCTCGTAATGCGGAAACTTTGCAGAACTAAAAGCAGCATGGGTAAATTTATGCGAAATGGGAAATTAAATTAAGGTTGCAATGTTTTTTGCTCCGTTGGAACATGCTAGAAACACGTGCTAGTCGTGGTGATTTTCATTATGATAATCAACAGTTGATAGCTGTCCAAAAGTAGGGGGTATTTTTACTCAATAAACCCAAAAACTAGCCCAATACAAAGTGTTTCTACTACATGACAACTTATGTTTCATACACTATATAGCAATTGTAAAATAAATTCATTCCTTGGTGCGATTAGAAAAATTTACAATTTTCATTTGCCAAAAATTACCCACATTCGATCCCTTTCATGGGCACATAATAAACATCCTATTCGATCTACTAGAGAGGTTTTCGATATTACCTCCTTCCTCCACCTGCCTAATGCTCAAATTGTCGATCATACTTCCATTATTCCCATGGCGATGTTCCCGGCGGGAAATATTGTCACCCCGCGGCTTCCCATTCAACATCCAAAAAGGATACACGTGCATTTCGGTGACTAAGAGATACCCTCCTGGAAGTAAATGGGTGTAAATGGGAGCAAGGGCACAAGGCCACTGCTTCAGCCGCATTTCGGTAACGTGATTCCCGTCCGTCATCGCGATGGCTCATGTGTTAACCCTACCATTAAAGGGATATCGATGTTAGTAGCTCTCGCATAAATCAAGTGCTACACGTTGTTGCGGCAACGACAACGAACGTCGGGGGTACACCTAGCGGTGTTCTCACTCCTTTCATTATTACAACAACCACAGTCATGTAAGGCATGAAAAATGCGAGGGTTTGGTTGGTTTAAAAATGTTTGATTTAGACATCCACGTTCGACGACGCTATCGAACATTGGCTGGAGTATAGAACGCAGCCAGTAGTGCGTGGGACAATTGCGATTAGGCAGCGGTTGCCAAAAATATGTTCCCTGGCTTATCAGTTGGATTTTGGTTGACTGGTAATTGAATCTTGTTTCAAAGATTATGAGATAATAATATGTGGCAAAATGCTTCTGTCAGAACGATTATCACGATATCAGTTTTGAAATTGGAATCCGATAGTTAGCTCCTTTTTCTGTCAAGTCGGGGTTTAGGAAAGATAATGTTCATTCAGCATAATTTAAGGCTGCCGTAGTTATGTTAACATCAATTTGTAATTGACATTAGTACTTTCAAATGTTTTTTTATTCTACGTCTCGTTATCATATTTTTTATATATGTTTTCTATACTATTTTATATATTTTATATTTTTTTTATATATTATGTATTACCATAAGTTTTTATACATGCGTTTTTCAATCAGACTTGTATATTAAACCACTTACACAAATGATGATTTTTCGATGAACTTCAGCTACTGTTAATTATCACTTCATCAAATACGTGTATGTTTGTTATAACAAAGTAAAATCACTTTCAACACTTTTGTTGTGTTGTGACGCAAAGGCGCACGAATTCGTATCAAGCTTGATCACTGTTGATTTTCCCCGCGTGGTCCACCATTCAAATCACATATGTTGGGTTGCAAAACTTCTCCCCGATGCGAACACTGAAATCGGGCGACCGGAGCGATGGAAGCACCACGACCGAACTGTCGAGCGGTTTAAAACGGAATGAATCTCAAACTGCCACTTACGCAAAACCGACCAACCTCGGCTACAATTCTGCTGCTGCCCTTCTGCCGCAAATGTAAGGGTTCGTGCGTTCGGCCGTGGAAACTGTCGCGGGTTGCGGCTCCGATTGGCGGGATCCGTTCCGGCGAGATTTGCTCGGATGCAATGAAGGAAAATCACACCGGCAAACAAACCTCAACAACCACCCCGATGCCACCCTTCGCATGTTAAGCTTGTGAAAAACTCGTCCAACCATCCATGCCACTCGTGCCTTCTCCCTCGTGCTCGCGGCCTCGGACCAATCATTATAAAATCCGAGCGGCACCATTCTATCCTACACGATGGAAAATAAAGTAAATGCTGTACGCCAAAAAGGGAACACGCATAAGACATACCGCAATCCGTGGACGCGCGGATAAAAGAGAAGCTGCGAGAGAGATTTTCCAGAGATTTTCCGTGAATAGCGCGCGCATTTGCAACCGCCGGCAACTCGGGCGAGTCCTCGGAACGGAACACGACACGACACAATAGGACGAGCCGAGCAGAATAACGTCATTGTGGCTCTAGCCCCTTCCTCCGGTATCAACAATGAGAGCAAGCCAGCAACTGGTGAAAGCGTAGCAGTATGTCATGGCGATAGTTTCCGGGAGGGATCTGCGTACAGTGATGGTCGTGCAAAGACGTGTATCCCATCGCCATTTCATGTGAAGGGAGGCGCACATACTTCTGCCAAGCCAGCAGCCCACATATTATTCTTGCTATGCTTATAATAATATGGAGTACTGTAGCACTTGCTGTTGAATTCCATGGAGAAATTGTCGGTGAGAGGTAAACCAAGCATAGCAGAGGCTGTGGCGTGTGCATTAGTGTTTGTGCTTTTTTATCCCATTTTTCCCTATCGAAAAAACGCTCGAGCTGTCGAAGCCGGTTCGTACCAATATCCTTACCATGCGAGCGGTTACTGCGGTTGCGGAAGCTGCTATCCCAGTGAAACACAGTTCTTCCGGAATTGCTAAGCCGCCAGCAAAACCTCAACCGCATACTTAGACCAAGAGCGGGAGCGAGGATCAGCCACACGACGGCGTTTGTGATGGTGCATATCGCTGACGGTGATGGCATGGTAGCAACCTCAACAATCGCCATCACCATCCAACGATCCCCCGTGTTCCGGCAGGTTGTTGTCACCGTTACCGGTACATGGAGCACTCTATCCTCCATGATACGGTGTTTGTTACCTGAACAGAGGAAGGGATCTGAGTGCATAATTTAAAAAAAAATGGATGATTGAGTTGGGCACTAATGGTTGTGAAGGGGAGTAAAATAGGAAAAATAGGCCCATCAAAATCGACAGCGCACCCGTGGCAGACCGAAGCATCTCTAACGATGACGGCTGCGAGCGCTTGATGAGTGCTCCCGTGCTTTCATATATCGTTATTATTCGTTCCTGTAGCATAAACCTGTTCTTAGAATAAACCACATTTAAAAAATCTGCCATCAGATATCCAAAGTCTGTAGCGTGATTTTAGAGCGTCTCGTGCATCTTCGAAATATGCCGGAACGCTACCGAATAATAATGCTCGCGCTATAGAAAACTGTAGGTTTTTGGCGAAATCTTCTCTTGGCTCCGGTTCGTGGCTTTATTATAAAATAGTATTATAGTATGATATTATATATTGTTTTGTTCTAATTTGAAGCACCCGCAACAACTTGATTTGTTTGTTTTCAACACCAGCGGTCAAATTTCCAGAGGGACACGCTTTCTCCCTACAAACGCAAATAGGTAAACGATGTAAATCAACCATCTCAGTGGATGATTTATGACCAGCCGCGTCTGTCGACTTCTTGGAGCGGTTGTGCCTTTTGCCATCGTCGATAAATCTTCACTGTTCAATGGCACGTGACGCGATATTTGAGGTTTGCTACCGTCACTTCGAAAGGCTCGTGTCCTTTTTCAACCGTTAATTACAGCCGTTTGCATCCTAGCAGAATCACAGAGTTGAAATTCGTTCGTTTCTTTCACTTTCGCACTGCAACGCGATGAAAACGTACACACTTCCACTTCACTGAATGTTGGTGTACTGTGAGAACTTTTATCGTGTACAACGACAAAAAACCCCTTCGGCACAGACATCGAAATTTACAACATTGGAGAGCCAACGAGCAATCGATGCAGGTTTTCTAGTTAATTTAACTGCACTGGTGATTCGAAAAAATGGAGTATCCGGAGTTCCGCAGTTGGCATACTCAAAAATGAAAAAGTAATCAGCTTACCGTAGCACAGCTCATTCCATACTTTCCATTCCATTCCGGTGCAATCTACTCCGGCCTTTTAAAAAAAATGCCTTCAACTTGTCCGCAGATCTGGTCTGCGATCATTTTACTTTCAATTAATCTTCCTAGAAATTTGACTAGATTCTCCTTTAAATCAATTACACTTGATTGATGCACCGTCACATGAGAAATTTGGGACAAAAGTTTCGCGTTCCGGTGATCATTTCTCTATCCATCGTCCCGCTGTTTTTTCGCCAAGAGACGAGTTTAAAGCGAGTAATTTTCCAAAATACCAACATCGCTTTATATCCCAGTTCTAAAACCAATTTGGTGACAATTTCATGGTACAAATCTCTCCATTATCGTTCATCAGGTACAAGCCGGAATATCGTTCTTCCTCCCGAGGGACGCGTGAAAGGAAGCCAAAGAGAAAAAAAATGAAGCACCATGCTCTATAAAATCATGTTTTCAATTTAATTTATTTTCCGTGTCCTATTGAAACCCATATTTCCCCACTTAAATTATGACGGTGGATAAATGAACAGATAGACGTAAACTGTTTTACGCTTTTTATTACATGCCATATAATATTTGTTTTAGTGGGTGTGTGAAAACATTGCACAACTTTTAATTTATTGGATTAATATACCAATTGAGTAAATTTTTTATTTAACTTCCAGTTTGGCGATGTAGATATACAATGTCAATTATGAAACCCAGTTTTAGCTACACTTTTTATTTACGTATATTTTACAAACTTTTTGAATGATTTCAACATAGAACCATTTTTTGACCAACCTGAAGCTGCCAACACTATGGAAGGATTTCAAATTAGAGCTAAAAAAATCAACCCCACCACATTCCTAGAGTATCATCGTATGGCAGAGAAAATATGCTCCAACTGATGGCATTTGTTGTGCCACTAAAGGGTAGTGGAGGGATGTACCATCAGCATCGTCATCCAGCGGACACAATTGCGGTCTAGCGATTCCTTTCCACGCTCCGAAACGCTTCATGCAAATGGTAACTTTTTCCTGCCTCCTCGAAAGTACTCATTTGTTCTGGTGGGGTTACTGTTTTTTCTGCGTTCATTTTCTCTTCCCCTCCCATCCAGGACGGGGAATATTATTGAAGCAGGCCATGTCCGTCCACGTGACGACAACTGTCACTTTGCTCGCACTTTCCCGAACACCGGAGATCGTTAAGGACGCCTACACCGCCCAAAGGCCTTCCGCTCCTGGCTGAAACTCGTCAGTGGACGCGTTTTTTCTCGTCGTCCCCCTAAATCATGAATATTCAACACAACTTCAAGTGGGAAGAACAAATAACGCAGTGACAAAATGTGGAATAGATTTTTTAATGTCGCACCATGCAAACCCACTCTGGAAAACTCTCATCACTGCACGACGGAGCAACGGTTGATGAGGCGTCGCAGCTCAACGTCAGGCAGAACGCTAACGATTGGTGCCTCATTTCCATTAAATTAAATTACTGGATTGAAATTGATTCTCCGCTACTCTATCGAACGGACCCGGAAGATTTCATGAAAAATGCTCGGAACATGCTGCTTGTGTAGTTAGAAATTGAAAAAAAAAAGGTTTTTTATTAGGTTTATTTTCTTCTTTAGCATGTTTTATTTCAGGCATGGAGAAAAAAACTCATGAAACGCAGTTTGCTCATCAATTTGAAGTCTCATCGTCGATAAAAGCATCATGGCTGGTCGTTTAGGTAAACACTCTTTACTTACCTTCCTATCTATCTACTACGGCTGAATCCGCGTTACCAAGGAGTACTCTTTATGCTCCGTCGCAAGGATCATCATCATTGTCATCGCTATCCCGTCGAACGCGAAGCGCGCAAAATTTCCATCATAAATCATACGGTGCAATCGCGTCCGTCGTCATTTCATTCCTGCAGCACCGGGAAACTGGAAAACGGTCTTCAATCATGGAACAATTATCAAGTATCATACAAGTTCAGGTTTTTCACTGGGACGTGGAACCAAATTGTCCATTACTTTCGTACCAACTACGAAGAACGAATCTTTCGTTTTTTCAGTGGTATCATCATTATTTCAATCGGAGTACCAATCGATCTCACTGTTATTGGAAACCGCGTGGTGATTTTTTCGTGTTGTCAACTCCACTGGTATTATATGGATTGGATTTCGCAAACAACTAGGATAGCAAAAAAGGATATGTCGACCAACTCACTTGAATGTAAATCATATATTTTTTAGATAGATTTGATGTTTTATTTATCATATGAATTTCCATACGAAGGATTTACTCAAACAAACGCATCACTAATAGAATAGAAACGGTAAAAGCGAGTATGAAAAATGCTCCATCGCCACCATTTGAGAGTATATGTGGGTGGTTTCAACCGACTAAGAGGCACACAGGGAATCAAATCCCTTATATCCTTCCCCTCTACACAACTCTCAGTCAACATTACCGAATTTCCACCCAGCCTCTGGGGGGGGGGGGGGGGGGGGGGGG
>JAOEFI010000003.1:956846-985853 GCA_034621735.1 Anopheles plumbeus | reverse complement strand
CATCGGCCCCCCCCCCCCCCCCCCTCCGAAACGCGCACCTCGTCTGCCTGTCATCAAGAGTTTCGTTCTGATCTATTTTCACCGCGAATCCAAAGCGTAGCAGAGTTGCTAATTTTTTTCATACGTAGTCACACTAGGTCCGGATGGTGTACATGTAAAAAAACCTCACAGCCAGCAAATCCACCGGCTTACGATTTTCATCTGTTTTCAATTGTTGAAACAACTGCAGACGAAGGGAAAGAGCGCGGTATGGGAAGCAACACGACTGAGTAGAAAAAGAATGCACACAAGGTCTGTTGCACCATTGCCTTCAACCCGCGCCCACGTGCGTATTCAATATATGAATTGGAATAATCCTTCTTCACCTTCTTCGAACGTTCTCGTGATTCGCGATTTTCACTCATTTTCCACCCCTCGGAATCGTCGCTTATTCAGAAGCAGGAAAAGGAGATGTTCGCGGAGTGGTTTGTTGGGTGTTTTTTTTATTTTCGTTCATATCTGTTTTCCTGCAGCTGGAAAATCTGCTTTGATTCCCATCGACCGCATGTGTTTCCTATCGTCGGATTTAGGTGACACAATGGAACCTTAGGACGAGCGAGTGGATCGAGTCGGAGGATCTTGGTAATAAGGGGAGTTCGGAGTAAAGATGACGATACATACGTCTGTCATTGGGAACCAGCAGCAAGGATGTGCTCGGAGAATAAGCTCTAGCATGCTTTCCTTCGTTGCACACAATGAAGTTTGTATTGAAGGTATTGTCAGCCCCGTGTGATGGGTGGGGGAGAAGGATGCGTTTGGTTTGCAAAGCAGAACGACTCTTGGAGCGACGCTGGGTACCGAACCACGTAGCAGCTTATCTTTTCATTTGACTAGAACACATCGCCGGCAGCTGTTGCGAAGCAGGAAAAGCTACAGTTTTTTTCGCTTGAAAATTGGCTTTGATATTTACGAGGTTTTTTATAGATTTGTTCCAGTTTATACAATTTCCGAAACACCGTTTAAAATTCCGGTGGTAGTACGAATCCACCAAAAAACTTTGTCAATAACAAATAAACGAATCTTCGATTTTAAAGTTACGTTTTTTATCGGGCAGGCTCCAACATATTTCGCCTACCTGGTGGGCTTAACGGCTAGAGTATTATATAGAATAGAAATATACTTAAACCTCATAAACATAGACATTTGAAATGTATAAAATTTAGACTGTGATGAAATCATCCAACTACACCGCGAAAAGCACTGATATAAAGGGGATCATGAACCCAGTTTCTCTCATCTGTTTATGTTTAATCAGGAGTATAAAAAGTAGTCTACTTTAGCCATTCAGTGTTTTGAAGAATAAATTCTGATCTTCGTTCAGAGACGAATGTCGCCAAGTAACGCAATCTCTATGCTACGTATTGTACAATAACATTGTTTGAAGTTAAAATGTACGGTTTAGTATGCTTGATTTCACTTTTGTGTTCTATACAAGAGATTATCCATATGTGTATTTGCATAATGCACAAAGGAAATAAAATCGCAGTGATCGAGGGTCCACATTTCCATATGAGAGATTGTTTTATTTCGTGGAGTTGAAGTTCTAATACAGTTCAATCTTTTATACTTTAGTAACTATAGATTTCATTTGTAAATCATTTTTTTCAATCCTTATCCTAATAGTGTAGCAGTACTGTTATAAAAAAAAATCATGAGAATTATTTTCAGTTTTGCCGTAGCACGTGCCTGCAGCAAATTCAGGCTCAGATTCGAGGGTTATCTGATGGTTAATCTGACGATGCATCGAATCGTACAGACCGTCGTGCGGTTCCTTTTTCCTTTCCTTTGACATCCAGATTTGATTTGGATTTTGCTTGCTCGAGCTCACCATACAAGGCCGTCAGTTCTGCAGTCATATCCTCTTGTAATTTCTTCATTTTTTCAATCTCAATCAAAAGTTCCGTTTTCTCCTTCATCTCCCCGTTTTTTAGCATACCTACCACCTTCTTATATCTGTCACGTAGAACTGATATTTGTTCCTTCAGGCACACGTTTTCCGCTTTTAGTTGATCCACCTCGCTGGGAACGACTTCAGAGACTTGTTTTGACATTTTGGAATTTTCTTTGGTGTCCTTCGGCAGAGCGGATACATCTCTAGTCTGGAAAAGCGATTTTATCTGTTCTTTGCATATGATGTGCCTAGTTTCGAGATCAATTTGTTCAAAGAACGTATAATTTTTGTTGTACTCTTCTTCCACCTGCTTGAGTTCCCGTTGATGCTTCTTTTCGCTCAAATCCTTGCTGACCTTCTCCTGGAACTCTTGTAATGAAAGCGTCTTTGGTTTTTTCACCTTCGTCATTGGTTGTTTTGATTCTGTTTCAGATTGAGCATATTTCGTTTTGTTTGCTTCAAAATCCAACTTCGACAGTAATAACGCTTGCTCGAGGTCAGTCATGTAAGATTTTTCTACTAGTTCGGAGTCCTTTTCTTGCCACTTTGACCATTGTTCTTTTTGTTCCACTTCGTTCGTATTTCTGTTCTTCTGGGGTTTCTGAGGAAAACAATATCAGTAATTAATTAAAAGAGTATCATACATTACTTCAAGAAAAACATCATTACTGCTTTTTGCTTTTTCGGTTGTGTCGATTGATTGGATGGCGTATTTTTCAAGTTCACAGTTTTGGGCTTGGTGTTGGTCGGTGCTTTCGATTTTTGTTTTGGTTTTCGAAATTCGTCGTCATCATCCTCGATTTTCAACCCAGCAAATCTGGAAGGAACTATCGTAACCATTTTGGTTGCGAATTATGTTTGTGGAATGTTTACGGAAGATGCAAAGGATATCGGTCGACAAAGTGTTGTTTATTTATTTTGTTGTCCTTCATACCCTAATTGACAGCAAACCAAGATTGGTAATGTAATGCAGAACGGAATGAAATCAAAGGCGAAGATAACACGCCCGAAACTTTGCGGTGATTGTAAATATAAGTAGGCGTTCTGAGGTAAAGGTAATAAAAATATTATCAGACATAATACGATCCGGTTTATTTCCGAGCATACATCACAATTATGGACAGCTTTTCTACCCACCTTTGGCATAAAATGTGAACCCTTGGACACGCTGCTTTAACCCAACGAGGCAGCGCAATCTGTATGTCATCCAATGTCAAGAGACGAAGCGTCTGAATACTGAATTGGTACATTCTGCAGATACAGTTCGTGTTTCTTTGCTGGTTTCTCATAATAAATAGTGTTCCGGGGAATCGTTTTATCAACAGTATCATCCCAATTCAACGGTTTCACGTGAAAAAAATGAATCGAAGGCGTGCATACGAGGACGATGGAGACTTTTACGGAGGTAATATTTTCGTAATTGCTAACCTACAAAAATGCGACAAAATGCTTCGGCAACGTTGCAGATTGTGCAAGTGCTGTGCAAAATTATGAATGATTTCTTTCCATTGTTGCAGAGCGAAACAAAAAGCGGCGTAGGGTGTCGGAGAACCAGGAAATGGAAGAACGATTAGAAACCTTGATTCTTCGAGTTGGTGAAAACAGTACATCTTCGTTAGAGTCGAACCTGGAGGGGCTGGTATCTGTGTTGGAGTCTGATCTGGGAAACTTCCGGAGCAAGATTCTTCGCATTCTCTCAGAATGTCCGATCAAGATGCCGGAAAAGTGTACGATCTACTCGACAATGGTGGGCTTAATGAACGCCAAAAACTACAATTTTGGAGGCGAATTCGTCGAATACATGGTAAAGACATTTAAAGACAGCTTGAAGCAGTGTCAATGGGATGCCGCCCGGTATGCACTGCGCTTTCTGGCGGATCTCGTGAATTGTCATGTGATATCAACGAACTCGCTGCTTCAACTGTTGGACAGCATGGTTGACGCTGCGAACGAAGACAATGTTCCACAAGTACGCAGGGATTGGTATGTTTTTGCTGTACTTTCTACGCTCCCTTGGGTAGGCCGTGAACTATACGAGAAGAAGGAATCGGCATTGGAAAACTTGCTCGTACGAATCGAAGTGTTCTTAAACAAGCGTACCAAGAAGCATCACAATGCCTTGCGTGTCTGGTCGGTCGATGCGCCACATCCGCAGGAAGAATACCTTGATTGCCTTTGGGCCCAGATTCGCAAATTACGACAGGACAACTGGACCGAGAAGCACATTCCTCGGCCTTATCTAGCGTTCGATTCGGTTCTGTGTGAAGCTCTGCAGCACAACATCCCTGTCATCCATCCGCCACCCCATCAGGATTCTTTCGAATACCCAATGCCGTGGGTAGTGTATCGAATGTTTGATTACACAGATTGCCCAGCGGGGCCTATTCTCCCAGGAGCCCACTCGATCGAGCGTTTCCTCATTGAAGAACATCTGCACTCGATTATCGAAACGCATCGCTGGGAGCGGAAGGACTGCGCCATCCATTTGCTATACCTATCTTACAAGGAAAAAATCCCTCTGGAGTATTGCATCGTGGAGGTAATTTTCGCCGAGTTGTTTCACATGCCTACTCCGCGCTATCTGGAAATTTGCTACGGCTCGATTCTGATCGAACTTTGCAAGCAGCAACCGTCGAAGATGCCACAGGTTCTTGCACAAGCCACCGAGATCTTATTTATGCGGATTGACTCGATGAATACGTCGTGCTTCGATCGATTCGCAAACTGGTTTTCGTACCATCTGAGCAATTTTCAGTTCCGTTGGTCCTGGGACGATTGGGACAGCTGTCTGCTACTGGAGAACGAACATCCCAGGCCGAAGTTCATCCAGGAGGTTCTGCTTAAGTGCTTAAGGTATACTAGCAGCGTTACTGGGTAAAGGACTATGCAAGTTAGAAATGTTTTTGACACATGGTTTTGTTGTAGATTCTCCTACCATGATAGGTTCAAGGACATGATGCCAGAAGGGTACGCGAAGCTCATCCCTAAGCCACCCATGCCCCATTACAAGTACTCGATGGAAGGTGCCGGTGAGTATATTATTCATTTTTTTTTCAATCATTAACAACTAAATTATTTTTATTTTGACAAAAACAAAATAACAAAATTGATTCCATTGACCGAACGTTTCTCCCACGTTAGGCTGTCCACAGTACTCCTCTCGTTTTGATTGGAATAGTCGTTTGTTAGGTCGTTTGAGTTTCGTTGTGTTTTGGCTTCGCTTTTTTATCTTTCTATCTTGTATTCCTTCCTACTCGATGATGTTTTTCAGATCGTTCCTATTTCTTGGCCTTGTTCGTCTTGTCACGGTTCTCGATAAATATGTTTAATGTTAAGAATAATTTAATTTCCCTACATAGGCAGGAAAAAGAGTTTTTCTTTATAGCAAAACGTAGATCAGACAACGATTCCATAGATTAGTTTATGGGATGCATCTGCATTTTAATGAGATTTTTATGTAGCATGCGTAACGACTGTCGTTTGGCTGACATCCTCATCGTCATCTCCTCCGTTTGTGGTGGTCGCGATCATGTCACTGACGGTGCTTTCTGTGGCCGAAGTGCTAGTGCTACCGATTGGGGTCGTTGTTCCCTCGACGGTCAATTCCTGCTCGAGCTCCTCCCTGTGGACGATTTCATTGCTCTCGATTGTTTTTCCACTCTTGGTCGTTGGAGTCGTGGGTGTAGTGTCTTCCACCGATTCCAGCGGTTTTTCCGTTTGATTCACGATCGCCTTTGCATGGTTTATGATCGACATCGTCAGATCATCGAATGCCGAACCGCCTAAGCGATCACTTTGCACCGGGTTTTTGGTGGTAGCGTCACTGGCCTCAAAGAACATCACATTCGAGTGGTTCGTACCGATCGGCTCGATGTTGGCTTTCACCATAACGTACTCTTTCTCCGGCTCGGTTACTTCCAATGGGTCCTGTTGGCTTTCGACTTGCTTCGCAATCAACTGCTCCGCCACGGCCACATTACGGACGAGATCTTCTTTTTCACGTTTGGACGTTTCTTCGGACGCATTCCGTTTGATTTTTTCGTTCAAACCGTTCTTCGGTCCGGTTGCCATAACTGTTTCCTCCGCCTTGCGCTCTTGCTGCTCGAAGGACCGACCGTCGATCCTATTGCTATCGAACACGGAGGACGTTACACCTGGGATGGGTTTGATGGTTGTGGTTGACGTGTTAAAGTTGCTATTTCTCATACGACTCGTTCTGCTCGTCTGCGTCTGTTGCTGCTGTTGGCCGGTCGGAATCGGTGGTGGATTGCCGGAGGGGATACGACGGTACGTGTAGCGACTGCGTCCACGGGAAGCGCGCACACGCTGCATCTGCTGTTCGAGAATCGGACGAACCGATACAACGGGTAGAGTCGAAGTTTTAGTGACCACATCACGCTCTGACGATGCAACGGCCTGCTCAAGGCTACCTGTAAGCGAAGAGGATGGCAGCGTAGATGTTGAGAACTCACCACTTGCTGACTTGGTGCTCGCGCGGGGCCTCTTCGGAACCCATTTCTGGACGGGCTTTTCCGTGGAAGTGGACGTCGACGAGGAGCCAAACGAGCCTGGGAACTGACGATAGATGGTTTTAAGCATCATCCGCGGTCGCATCGTGGTGATGGAAAGATCATCAGATTTTTCGTGCCGGTTCTTGTAGTAATGGGCGGTGCTGGAAGCTGTTGCCGAACGAAAAGTGGAGGTGGTAACGTTCCTGCCAAAGTCTTGCACCGAGGAAGATAGAGTACTAGCCATGGCGCTTACTGGAGCCGAGGTGGAGAAGGAGTAAGACGAAGATGAGGATGTGGTGAGCGTGGCGGGAAGGGGAGTCGTGGACGTTCCCTGGTACGGATGCAACGGTGTGACGAAGTTCTTCGGGCGCTGCACCTTCTGGTTGTGCTTTGGCGTTCCGTAGTAGGTCATGAAGTCCTTCTCAGGAGGGGGCAACTGCACACTCAGCTGCGCCTCGGGACGATGCGTGGCATACTCGGGGCCGTCACCTGGATAGAAGCGCAAAGGTTTGCTACTCGTTACCGTGACGTGATGATGGTGGCTTGCAGCGGCTCCCGCTCCTGCCATCCCGGCCATTCCTCCCGAAGGTCCAATGAGCTTTTGGGGAGCTTTCTGGGTTTGGCCCTTGTTCTGCTTGTTGCGCTTCGGATGCTTCTGGCCGTTCATCTTCTTCACGTGTGCCAACTCGACGACACGCGAAGGAATAAAGTCGTAAGTGTCATGGTGGTTCAGGTACTGGTATGTTTTGAGAGTGGACGAGATCGGGGTTTCGATTTGCGGTGGCACGATTGTCACTGAGGGCATACTCTTGAATGCCGGCGGATACTTCACCCCGATTGTTGGACCCAGCTGCTGTATGTAGGTCTTTGGATGCGGAATAAAGGTGGTCTGCGTGGTGATGGCCAGTGGAGTCGTTGGAGATGACGCATGCGATGCGGTGCTGCTGCGATGATGCTGCTGCGATGGAGACGTGTTCTCGGACTGCAATTTAGCAGTCACGCTGACGGCTCCGGAAGCATCGATGAAGTTGCTGTAGCTGAACGCACCACCGGAGAGTGTAGTACGGGAAGCGGACGGGGAAGCAGTTGCGGTTGCGGAGGCAGTTACGGTTGCGATGGCGGGAGAGTTGTTGTGTGACAAGCTGGACAAGGACGACGCGACCACTACGGGCGACGTCAAAGCAGGCGATTGAAGAAGCAAGGATTCGGCTGTGGGCGTAACGGCGTTCTCGACTCCAAATGATTCATATTTGGGTGAAACGGCATTGGATGGGCTACCGACCGCATCGGCGACGTTTGCCGGCGGTTCCAGCTTGCGGGGAAATTGCTGGGACTCGCTTGCGGCTGGTTGGAACGCCGGTGGGGTGAATTTCTCCCGTAGACCAGCGGGCGAAGCCGGGACCGTTGGCAGGGGTGCGTAGCGATGGTTAGCCGCGGTGGAGCTGACGGTCGGGCCACTGACTTGGCCGACCGAAGGCGTGTAGCGCGCACTGGGGCGAGTGGCGGACGTCGGTGATTGGGAGCTACCGGCGGTGGAGGATGATCTGACCCCTCCTGTTCCGGATGTGGAGAAACGATGTCGCTGGTGCACTGCTGGCGGAGTTGGACTGATTGACGGTCCGCTAATCTGCACGTTTGGCGTGTTGTAGCGATGGTTGGGAACCTGATGGGACGCTGATGTTGGCGAGGATGTTGGCAGACTTCCGGATGCAGTCGAAGATCCTCCCGACCCTCCCGCTCCTGCGTTCGCCTTCTGTGGGTGAATCGCATTAGAACTAGTGAACTTAAAAACAGTGGGAATGGCATTTAACGAATGTGTGTTATGCGGATGCGAATGCGGATGATGGGGCTGGGGGGAAGGAGGATGGGTCTGGTGACCAGCAGTTGGGGCTGTTGCTACCGATTGGTTGTTCGCGGCATGCGCGGGTCGGGGGTGATGCTGATGATGCTGATAGTTGCTGGTGGTCTTGGGGGTCACGGTTACGATCGGATGATGCTGGTGGTGCTGGTGACTGTGATGATGGAATTGCTGCTGTGGCGCTTGCAGCGGAGGTAGGAAGGGATTGACGGGTGAGTACAGATGGACGGGATTCGGGATAGGTTGCATAATACGCACCGGGATGGCTTGTATAGGACCATCCTGCTGCTGATGCGACGGCTGCGGCTGCTGTTGGGATTGAGGAGCGTAGAGTTGCGCTGCCGGAGCGACGGGAGGAATCAACTGCACGTGCACGGGGATCGCGATTGGCTGCTGAGGGGACATTTGGATCACGTGGTGATTAGACATGATCGGTATGTGGTTCAGCACCATCTGTCCATGGGGATTGTAGAAGGGGATCGATTGGATAAGGTGTGACTGGGCAGGATGACCGGCGAAGGATGAAATGAACTGCGCCGGACCCCCTGCGCCCAGTTGCGGATGAGCGTGAGAATGAATCAGAATGGGTTGTTGATGCTGCGGCGGTACCTGAGGCCGATAGAGACCGTGTTGCTGCGGTGCAAACTGTTGGGGATGTGAGTTTTGTTGCGCTGGTGGATTGGGCGTTTGCTGACCAGCTCCATTCGGTGTTGTCGATACCTGGTGAAATTGGTGTTGCTGTTGCTGGTTGGCGATTGGCGTAGGCTTTTGTTGGACTTTCTGGGTCGGTTGTGTTTGTTGGATCTGATTCTGGGCAGCAGAAGGCTGGCCTTTCTGCGCGACAGTCGAACCACCGTAGTTCGGTTTCACGTCTACGGATTCCAAGGATGGGGTAGTGGCACCGCGAAGATCCACCAACTTAGTGTAGTCCTGATGTATATTGCTTGGCGCAGGGGCGTGCACGTCCTTGTGATGGTGGAAAAGATAGCTCCCAGGAAGAGCCGTTGGTGCCAGTGGCGCTATCGACGGACGCTGGAAATGGATGTGCTGATAGAACTTCGGCACAGTGTGACTGGATCCGGTGAATGAATCGGGAAACTTGATCCTATTGGCGGTTGCAGCGAGTCCTCCAAAAAATCCCGGACTGACCAATTTTCCTGGCATGAAGTGATGGTGGTGGTGATGATACTTCGGAGTCTCTCCTCCCGATAGCAACGATTGCACCAGGTACTGGCCGAGCGTGATCGTTTGCTGCTGTGGGGCCATAGCCGGACGGTAGAAACGATTGGCCGGAGCAAACGTGCCAAACTGCTGGTGCGCCTGAGGCTGGATTAGATCGAAGAACGTCCGCTCGTACATTTGGTCGTTTTTGCGAAGTAACGGAATAGCGTTGGAGGAAATGAGCGGCGCAAAATATTTCGGATAGTCCTCGTCCCGCACGATGAAGGTGCGATTGACCAGACCCTGTTCGCCCTCTACATTGGACACATCCTCTGTGGCGTGCGTCTTCTCCGACTTCGTGGGAGCGACAGTGAACTTCAGCTCGTACCGGTGTCCGCGCAGATCGTCTCGATGGCGAATCCGTTCCACTTTCCACAGGGCGGTCACGTTGCGTTGTAGCTGTTTGCTGTGGTTGCCACCATGTTGCTGTACGAAATAGTACGACTCGTCGCCTTCATGCTCGAGCCGACCGTGCGCCAGCTCGACGATGTCGCCAAACCGTGGGGCGCTCAGATCAACCGCGCCAATGTACGGTGCGTTGTAGATCGCCTTCTGCTGACGCGTGACCAGGAGCGATGCATTGTCAGTGGTTCCAGAAGTTTGTTGCTGAAGGCTATACAGTGCGAAAGGTGGCGAGGGAGAAAACGTGGACGGAAAATGATGAAATGTATAAAGAGGGAAAGCCAGAAACGCTGGAGTGATCAAGGAATTAGATGGTTCCGGGGTAGCAATTCATTATTATTTCCCTGTCATTACAGCCAAGGCGCGAGGGTTCCGTCGTTCGGTCCTCTGCCCGCGCGGAAATGAAGACTTCCCGAAAATCCTATACGATCGCGATCACGACGTTTGTTTCCGTTTATCGACTTGATTATTTCATGCTCACTTAACTTCTGTTACAACAACCTGGAAATCTGTTCGGGCAACGGCTTGGGGCTGCTGAAGTGGTAGTCGTTTTGACTGCACGATGGAAGGTATAAAGTAAGCTACCAGCTACAACATTAGCTTGCCGAGAAGTTTCTTTTTTTTTTTTTCACTGGCTCCCGCCCTGACACGCTCCGCATTTCTAGCATAAGCAGCCGCGTGGAACAACACTCGGTTCTTCGCACTTCGCTGGTTTGCGTTTATGTAGACTTTTTTTTCGGGCGCAATTTTGCTTTCATTGGTAATTACGAGAGCTCCAACCGCCCTGTACGAGAGTATGTTGTGTGATCTTTATGTTTTGCACTATGGAGCCTCTTCTAACTCAAGGTTAAATGGTCAAAAATCGTACTAGCGGCATCGTGTCATATACCGATACCCTGCTACGTAAACCCCGCAGACAACCTTGTCTGAACCTACTTTAAACATTACTGATCACAACGGCTTTACTTATGTCCACGAGGCTATTCAGAAAACATATTTGTTGCTTTTTAACATCTCTTGTTTCATCATTATCATAAAACACGCGCGGCGAGTACGATGCTTATGAGACGTAGAACATACGAGTAGTTTTTCGTCGTAGTGTGCGTCTCTCTACTTACCTCGTCTTGTTATCATTCAGTGCCAGGAAAACGGTTTCTTTCAACACTTCCTCCCAGGGGACTGCGGTGCTGCCGCCGGTGGTGTTGGGGTTTACGTCCGATGGAGTTCCCTGCTCACGCGGCCTGTAGTACAGTACCTTGCCCGGGTACGTCTTCAGGTGGTTGGGCGTCAGAATGATATCACGGTTGTTGTAGTACTGGCAATGGCTGCCGGTAGTAAATATCTGTACAAACAACATGCTGTTAATGCTTTTTTCTGTTTTATTATTGAATGGGTATCAAGGGTTCAAGCCGCATAAACTACACAGTATTATTGGTACAGTGTTTATTCAGCAAATATTAGATAAAATATTAGATATGAATTGTTCGAACGGTCCACGGCTTTCAAGATCACTATCGTTTTCAGGTAGTGGCTATGGCTCTGCGGCTCTTACCACCTTGAAGTAAGCCTCCCCATCATCACCACAGCCTTGTTCGTCGGGCGACCTAAATGCCCCTTTTCAGTCTTTCTTTTTCGACAATACCAATGTCGCCATGCTCGTTCTGGCCGAAGTTGAAAATGTTCTCATGCAGCCAAGTGATGCGGCTCATTCCACTCGTAACCAAACATAGCACAAAAAAAGCAGACAGCGACGATCTTGCTTGACTCGTTAGCTGCAGGGGGCAACGTAGTAGGTTGCCATAGTCATCATCGGAGCATTGAAGATAATGAATAATTTACGATTGCAGCGCACTCCGTAAGATAGCACAGTTTTTCGCCGATATGAAGCTAATTTGTTTAGAATAGATTTTAGTCAGTAGATTTATTCATGACAATTAAGATTGCTTCTTCAGAATGGGGTCAGCTTTGAAGCACATTGCGGAAAAACGTGATCATGTGGGGCCTACATTGATTGGTACGTTACCACCCGAAGTTCAACAAGGTTTCTCAACAGAACTGTTCACACACCTATGTAAGCCTATGAGTAAAATTGACTCTCATCAGAACTCTCAAAACTATTTCTTCCAGTACCAGTTTGGGTTGTGTCTTCATCTGTAGGTTCTATGGTTGTATCTTTATGTAAGAATGTGCTGTTAAATCTCAGACACTTTTCCGTCGTTTCGTAAGTCGAGAACCTTGTCCATCCCTAACGCGTGGACGGATACACCCCAAGGCACCGAGGGAGATGCCGATTTTGTAAGACCCGCAGAGTTTTGTCTTCAGTCTTACCATGAAAAGAATTAAACAAATGTTCATTGTACGTCCGATGTAATCCATGGCGGAACGTGATTGGCCGCTGACAGTGATGGATCGTGTGCTGGATTTTCGTTTTGTACAGCTGCAGAACGAGCGCCGTCAGGGTGCAGAACATTTACACTTACACCCACCCACACTCGAAACTATGTGTCACGCACCGTTGTGTTCACTTCTGATAGTATTACACAATTTGGACAATATAATCAATCAGTTGTTATGCTGCAGGTTCCGATCGCTGACACTCTATTGCTCCTGGAACTGGGAAGCGCAACATTCATTTAAAACCTCCTCAAACTCACTAGGCACGCACACATTTATCGTTCTGTCACGTATGATCGCTTGTGAAGATTTTTCCACCGCGGGAAACAAGTCCCCGTGCTTAGGGGTTAACAATATACATCATTCTCCGCACATGTTTGCACCGTTAGAGATCGAGTTTGTCGATGAAGAAGGATCTTCTATTCTATTCACTACCAATCGATCGGCCGATCGATGATGATACGTTTTCACACAACTTCTTAGCTGTATGGTAATGTGAACCGTTTCGGGCAAGTGTTTTTCACCAACTGGAAACATTAATATTTTCAAAATCATATTAAAACTGCCCAGCGGGCCCACAACCACACGGAGGCCTCGTATTGTTGGGGTGGGCGAATCTCTCCCTCCAAAACCCTCTCCCCGAAGGGCCATCAACCATCCGTTCGTGCGTTCGTGCATACCATCTTTCCCCCCCCTGTGGGCTTTTCAGCGCGAAGCATTGGCGGCACGAGTCGTCGTCGGAATGATTTCGTGCAATAATTTCCATTTTCCATCGTCTTCACGTTCGTCGCCTCTCAGCTGTTTTCCATCGACGCACTTCGGCGCGACGTCCCCATCGACGATTTAAACGCCTTTCTGTTCTGCAGCCCCCATGGGTTGATTATTTTTCTTTCTTTTCTACGCAACAGCCGCATCCATTTGCATCCGAAGACACAAACGAGAAGATCCGATCGTGGGTAGCAATTAACGGCGGTGGAAATATCGTCTCCTGGCCCGTGCGCAATCTTCCAACGGGCGGCGATGGGGCGTAAAGTGTCGCAAGCAAACTTCATTTTTGACCAGAAAATACTTCCGCTGTGACTAAAGCGCACAGAAATGTGTGCGGCCAAATGCGAGACAAAGAGAGTTTTTGTTTTTCAACGCAAGGAGGGGAGGGCGCGTTTGTTCGGAGGTCATCTCAAACAAAATTTTTTTTTTGCATAATCTCGTTCATTAACCACAACTCAGTTTATATGGGTTGCAAAGTGTTAAAACGAAAATTTGGGCACGTCGTCAGATGCAAACCGACTCACCACACTTTGACTCCTCTGAATGTTATTTGCCGGTTGCATAAACGAGCGGCGCTTGAGACGCCGAGAAACTATTTAATTATGTCGGATTTGCAATAGATCTTCTGCCAGATTCTCCGGCGGTTTCTACCCGTGCACTGATTTTTTTTGATTACGTATCATAATTAACCACTTTTGTCATAATAGAGCACAGAAGAGGTAATTCCATAAAATGGAACGAAAAAGGGCAGCAATATGCTCAACATGGGAGTGAAATTCTATTCGGATAAACCTGGTGCTCTCGAGTGAAAGTTAATCCTCGCTTGCTGCCACAAGCAGTGCAGTTAACGTGATTCGACCGACGTGAGCTTTCGATCAATTTCACACATGAATGCATTTTGCTTAGACCGCATTTACTAGCACGAAAGACATGAAACGTGCGAGGTTGTAGGAGGCGCGTAGTAGACTCACGCAGAGCTTTAAAGAAAACGGTTCACTCATTTAACGTATCGAACATTCGCGCCGACTGATTTGTCGGTTCTAGAGAAAATGGACTAATATCTGATATTTTAGGTTCGTACTTCCCTCCCGGAAGTGACGATCGTCCGGAACCTTCCTCCAACTGTTCGCATTCCCTGCAATGCCCCATCAGCTGGTTCTAATACGAGATCGCGACAAGCTGCTAAGCCCGAACAAATGTTTCATGAAAACAAAACATCCGAATACATATTCGCCAATTGTGGAAACAATGGGGATTGGATGACTCAAGTCGCTCGTACGCTCCGATTGCGCCTAAACAATGCAAAGCCTCAGATGATGGCTTTGTGAAGTTCCTAAAGCCTTGGAAAAATGGTTCAGCTCCTTGTCGGCGGGGACATATTTTCCAGCGGATGGCGGGCGTCTGCAATTGTACGTTTCACAGTTGTTTAAAAATCTGAGATTAGAACAAATGCATGTGCTGTAGGTTCCGGCGAAACATAGGGTAAATATGAACCTAAATCCACGTTCAACACAAAGACAGCGGTATGCTGCCGATCGCAAAATGCTCGAAGTGGCCGATTTGATGGAATGGTAGATACGGGTTGCGGATGCTGATTCGATTCAGACTATTCCCCGACCTCCTGGTCCGATTATATTCAGGAATATGATCTATGGCGTTTGCAGGCACTTTACGCAATAATAATGCAATGAATCACCGTAACGCTGGTCCAGACGATTACTACCAGCCTTTTATACCGTTTTATATGTTGCATAACTCACTTAGTCCGTTCGAGGAAGACGAATACATTCTGCTGTTGAAAGTCAAGGAACCGAACTCTACGATGCATAGTTAATTTCATTTACGTAAGCCGAATAACTTTTTCGTATTAAACTCACATCCTTGTTTTTTCCGTTCCGCCTTTCGTTTACATCTAGTTGTTGTTCCAAGCAGTGTATGCGGGAAGGAAGCCATTTCCTATCGTTTATTTTATAACGTAAATACAGTTCCTATCCCGTTATTTAAAATGCAAATTGACTCCTTGAAAACAAAGAGATTGTGTTTTTTTGTACAATTACAGAGGCAGTAAGCATTACAAAACCCTCTAATAGAAGTGGTCTAGTAATTGAATATGAGCGTAGTAACCTCAAGGACGTTTACGAAGCAGATCTTCTCTTTCAGGATGAAATATGTTTCTCCCTATTCCACGATCAAACGAAATGTAAGAGTTGATACCTGTCTTCCATCGTTAAAAAAAAAGCTGGATAATGCGCCGCGGGCCGTTAATTAAATTAATTTCCCGAAAACAATTTTCCTTTTATGCACGTGAGTGAAAAACCCAAACATTTGCTGCAGCGGCAAACGCAAGTCATGAGCAAGTCATTTAACCACAACTGTACCGCTCCACTGCAGCTGTCCGGCCATCATTTCGATGCTGCAATCCCCCCACGTTTACCCCGTTTACCGCCGTTTATCACTACTGAAGATATGTTGCTGCGTTGTGAACACCCGACCGGCGACTCTCATTGCAGGCCATTTTCACCTGAGGCGCCCGCTGCGCATCGACAGGCAGATGGGTTTGAACTGCAGTTTTCCTAAACCAACTTCTTTCGATGAAAGTGGCGAAACTCTTTAATCGAGAGTTACTGGATGCGCGCATCCAATCACGTATCGGCTAACGCGCCTGAGGTGCAGTTCCACTCAGCTGATCGCGACAGTAGTGTGGTGTATATGGGCGTTTAGGATGGCAGAGCAAAGTGATAGACAGCCACCGCACACTCCACCCCACCCACAAGGCAAAAGTACGTGCCTGCATGACGTGTACAGCAGCAGAAACAAGCCAAGGGCCTCGCGTGTATCGACGATCACAGGCGATCCTCTCGATGCGGGTGCTGGGCACATGCAAAAGGCTCTCTCGAGTCGATTATGTTGGCAATTTCGATGAGCGGTTTGCGCTTTGGAATTTACATGAGAATGTGTAGTAAAAGTGATGTTTAACCACCGTTCGGAATGTGCATAGTGTTTCTTTTTCTAGCTGCATCTCCTTTCTGTTGTTTGTAAGCTTTCTGTTTGTATATTTGTTTTTCTGTGTTCCCCTCTCTTTTTCGTTATTTGTCTCTCTGCCTCTCTTTCTTTTTCTCTCGCTACAACAGTACCCATGCGCACGTGTTGCTCGGAGTATGTATTTGAGTTTGATTTGAATGTTGACTTTCGATGCGTGTTTCGACAGACATGGCCCTGATCCTATGTCTCGTTTGAGCAGCGTTATTGAAACACAAAAAAACGCTTATATCGCATAATGCTAGAACCACGTCTAGTTAGTTGAGTAGCGATTATTAGCCCTAGCCTCGTATCCTTCCGAGAATTAGAACTTAGGGGATGAATTCACGCTTTTTATTATGGTTTTTTTTCTATTTCCTTCTCCTAGCTTCTCTGCCCGGAACGGCCACTGCGCATAAGTTGGTGGTGGCCGTTCGCCAAAAGTGCAACGCCGAAGACGTACTGAGAGAGCTGAACGATTTGCCGAATCTGGGAGATGCATCCGAAACGGATATGGCCGAGACGACGTTCAACCCGTTGAAGATTGACGTGTTCGTGCAAACGTTGTTGAATCTGGGGTCGAAGAGTTTTTCCCACACATTTGCCGCAATTTCCAAATTTCATGCCGTTTTTAAGGTAAACTGTCGGGGGGTTGGATGTTATATGGTAAAATCGCTGCCATGCTGTTCCATTGTTAATTTTTCCTCTTATTCGTTGTAGTCACTAGCAGAAACAGAAGAAGCCCAACTTTCTATTCTGCACAACATGTTTGAGCTGTGGGCAGATCATCAGCAGATGATGGTCGTGATCGTCGATAAGCTGTTGAAAGTGCAGATAGTCGAATGCTCGGTGGTGGCCACGTGGGTTTTCTCCAAGGAAATGGTAGGCGAGTTCACAAAGATGTACTTGTGGGAGATTCTCCATTTGACCATCAAGAAGATGAACCAACATGTGACTAAAATGAGTGAGTTTCTTTTTCCTTCCGTCTTTTTCACTCTGACTTTCAAATTATTCATTTTACTGTTTCCATCCATCCATAGGCCGCGAAATGAACGAAGCAAAGGATAAATTGGCTCGTACAGCAGATTCATCTTCGAGCGAGTCCGAAGACGAATCCGCTTCGAACCCCCAGCGGCGCCGCAAGAACGCGGACGGTTCGGGAGAAAAGCCCACGGAGGAGCAGGTCGAGCGAATGGAGGAAAAGCTGGAAGCGGCCTACGTCGAACAGAAGCGGCTGTTTTTAATCATCTTTCAGCGTTTCATCATGATCCTGTCGGAGCATCTTGTGAAGTGCGACACGGACGGGCGGGACTATGACACCGATTGGTATCGTTGGACCATTGGTCGGTTGCAGCAGGTGTTTATGATGGTAAGCATAACTCTCTAAGCTGCAATGGCAGCATCGCGTGCACTTTATCGATTTCCCTCCTCTTCTTGCAGCACCACGAGCAAGTGCAAAAGTACAGCAATACACTGGAGAGTTTGCTCTTTTCGTCCGATCTTGATCCACACATACTGGATGTGTTCCAACAGTTCACGGCCCTCAGAGCGTAAGTACAGCCAGTCGCCTCATTATCGATGACTTGCCTGCGCGCGGTGACTTGTTCCCCTTGACTGACCAATGACGATCGACAACGTACAGAAGCACGATCAGAATCGGACACGAAATGGTTATGGGTAAACCAAGGGTGTGTGCTATGATGACCGCGAAATGTACTAGGTATAATCATTTGTATCAATAAAACTCTTCCGTTATCGAACGAGTACTGCCCCTTTCGAGAGGGATAGTGAGAAAATTTGTGAATTAAGGCCAAATATAACAAACACATACGACATGATGCAGTGTAAAGAAAACAATATATAGCCAATTTCATCATTAAACTGCTACCCTAGTGTTTTACTATTCGTTCCAATGATAGTACCATTAAAAAGAGAGACCTTCGTAGGAAAGTAATCAGGATGGATAATGACAACGGCATAACGTAGTTTAGGAATTGCACCTAATTTTTTTTACTGGTTGTCAGCAAGAATTGTTGAACGAGATGTTTAGTTTTTTATTGATTTTTACTCATTTTTATTGATTTCACCATACATCATAATAATAGATTAATAGTTTTGTTGGTTTCTTATGTTTTCTTGTTCATTATCATTAAATTGATTTCGTAATATGGAATTTACCCTGGCTCTTTTGCCATGCTCGATTGCACATCTTCCCTCATTCCGGCAGCCTTTCTGTGCGCAGTGTCCCATGCATTGATGTATCGATTAAATAACACCACCTATGAAAAGATGTAGTAGAACAGGGAACGGTTTGCAGATCCTGGGCAATGAATATTCTTAATTATTTCCGCTGTAATGTTTGCGTTGCATGGTGTCTAGTGTGTTAGATACGGCAGGTGTTACATCTTTGACTATTACACGAAACTTCGACCAGCCCATTGGTAACATCAGTAGCTGATTGCGTGAATCGTCTGAATTCGTCACTTGTGCATCTGTTCGTCAGTTATCGCTTTGAAGTCATATTCTTAGTGTGTGGGTTTCTGTGTGTGTATGTGTGTGAATTTTCATGTGGACGAATATGGTGCCGAAATGAATGCGTGCAACGTTCCTGTTCGTGTATAGTTTCCTTTTTGCTTACTTTGCTAACGCATTGGTATTCGCTTGGCTGAACCATTTCTCACGCCTGCATTAATTTGTGTGTATCATGATTAGTACATAGTTTTTTTTGTATTCTTTTGTCTTGCTTAGATTTCACAACTGATGAAACATTCAATCAACTGACTAGATGAAGCTAAAAGTATAGTTTTCTTTACTATCCTGGGATCTGCCACAGATCCCAGATTTAATGATAATTCATTGTTATAGTATCAGGATGTGTATGCATGTAAGTGTTTCCGTTTCTTTTTATTGTGTGTATCATGTAGTCTCAATTCGTTCGTCTCGTGATCTTCGATATTCATCTTCTTCTTTCTGCACTGGCGCTGTCTTGTCTCGTCACAGTTTATTTTTTGTTGAAAGTGTTTCAATAAGGTAATCTTTGCCTTGTCTCCGAGCTTCGCCTATTCTTCCACTCTTCTAAAATTAAACACTTTTTCGTGCTCTTCGTGTTTTGCTTTGTCCTAAAATCGAAAATACTGGTCTTTGTTGTGTTTGTTGTTTGCATTGTATTTTTACGATTGAAATCAAATAATATTAGCAAACTTAGCTAAATCAGCCTCTAAACCTAACCCGACGACGTAATCTGAATGTTTCACTTGGAACTGGAATACAGATGGGTAACGCACACTAGAAAGCTTCCTAATATAAACGATAAATCTTTCCTAGGCCCTCAATGCATCGGAGTCTTGTAACTTGTGTATCACCTGTTGTTTTATCTCAACCGTTATTTTCGTCACATGTTATAACCAACGTGCATTCTCCAACACTTCCTGCCCAAATTCACTTTGTGTCGGCGTTCTCCATTGCCTCACAAGCAACCGCTTTCTCGCCTCACGCTTAAGGTTTCTTCAACCGTTTCTTTTCATTCTATTCACCTAAAAGGCATTTCCGGTACATAGCACCAAAAAACATACGCAAACACGCCTTTCCCCAGAAATTTCCGTACAGCAACGAAAGAATTGAAGAAACAAAACTCGCATCCAATGCTCCTAACACTAACAGCGGGGTACAATATGATTAATTTTTTAAATGGCCTACAGCACACTGCACCGAAGGCAATTACGAAAATTGGCTGTTTGGTCATCATAGTTCTTGGGCATGAAACAAAAAGTGCAAAAGTTATTTTACACTCAAATCAGGAAGAAGAGCCATAAAGCCACTGACATTTTGATTCACAGCATAGGCTTTCACCTATTCATTGATTTTCAGATTGATAGTAACGGTTCATTCGCAGCTCTCCATTTCTCCTGCATATGCATTCTTTTTTCCTATGTTCTATCCTAAAGTTTACCTCTTTCTAATATCCGTGCTTTGCTGTTGGCAAATATGTATTAAATTATCGTGTCATCTGCCGCCTTGCCGTGACCGGAGTTAGAAATCACAAGCCTGTGTAGGAGTTTAATGAGAACAGTGCTACAACGTAGCTATGCGCAGGTTTCAATTTGGTTTCTAATGTTTTTGGCTAATATAAAAGCTTAAAACTTGCATATAAAATACGACAAATTTAGCTGATGTCCTTATGTCTGACAGGTCTCAGGATGTGATCTCCCTGCCTGTAGTATGCCATCAATTTCCTTCTGCATAGCTTTTATCAACGATCTGCATCGGTCCGTCGTCCATTGCACTTTCTCTCACTTTGGAAAATATCAGTTTTTTTGTCATGTAATGTGTGTGTGAATTATGCCTCTTATTATGTTGTCATTGTTTTTGCTTCTTGTTCTGCTTTGCTAACAACGATTAAACTAAACATCGTTATATTTTGTTTTTACTCAGCAACTAACATCTTTTTAAACATAAAGCGATCGTCTTCTGTTCATCTCTGCTCAAGCGTTTTGCATATGCTACATAAGTAGGTTTAGGTTGAACATTTGCAATGCTGCTTTCGTTTTTCATTTGTTGTTGAGTATCATGTTGTTGTTTTAAAGTTGCTTGATTTGAACTTTGTTTGGGCTTCTAACGCTATCACCTTTATCATCATCAATTTCAACCTGTTATATATTTGTCTTCGCCGTTTTTGTTTATATTGAACCCTGCGCTGAGGCTTTACTTGGGGTTATTTGTTTTTTTCCATTTAGAAGATGAAAGGTTTGTCTTTTGTTATACTTTTTATCCTAATTTTAATAGTTGTAGCTGAAAATTCTTCCAGAAGATTACACGGTTCTGGAACATTTTGGTTTTATGTCTTTCTTTCGTTGAATATTGGAAATTCGTTTCAAATAGTTTCTTTTTATCATCATTCATTGTGGCCATGTGATGCTTGCCTCGATAACACTCCTTTGAAATGTCATTGGCTCTACAGAAGATTAAGTGTAGTAACATGAGTTCTTACGTTTTCTTCCATTTCTCCCCCTTTTATATATGGATAAATAGAGTTTTCTCTTTCGTATGAGTATAATCATTCCTTTGTTAGTTCAAGCATGTTACTCATCATTGTCAATCTTCAAGATATCAATGGTTTTAAATATTTTTTTTAATTTTCAGATATCTTAGCCCCGTTCAGTGGTCAGTGCCCTCTTGTACCATGGGCAAGACTTTTCAACATTATACCATCGCTTTGTTTTTGGTTGTGAGATCTGAGAGATCAGATGTAAAAAAATATAAATACCTTATCTCTCGATCACGCACTGACCCACGTCCCATCCCTCGTATTGGGTTTTTTTGTTTTGTGGTCGCATGTAGCATATGTACTGATTCTCTAGGATGATGCATTTGTTATTTATCTTTGTGCCACGAGAGTTATACGTGTAAGACGTGTTCAACAATATATTATGGTAAATAGAATCTTCCGCCCTTATCAAAGCTCATCAGTTGTTAGTGGTGCGCAACTTTGATATCATTTTCACAGAAGCTCTCTTCGCGCCGGCTTGGCAACTCTTCCGAAATCATCAAATCATCAGCGTTAACTTTGCCCCACTTCAAGGGTAGCTGAGAGATAGAGAGAGCTCAGAGTAAGAAGTGCTGTAAGAACCCTGTTGATTATTGTGTTAGCTATGGACGTTTCCTCCTATGGACAAGCATTTTCCTTCGGTAATTCATTTGGCTCACCTACATTTTGTCCCACTGCTTGAAACGAGTTTACCCTTTCGGTATTGGCTAGCATTTTGTCCCACTGCTTGAAACGAGTTTACCCTTTCGGTATTGGCTGGATTGTAGTTCAACGTTTGAGGCAATGTATGATTACAAGGGTTTATGTTTTAACTTTGTAAGCTGGAATACAACAGAGGTTTAATGTTACATAAAAAAATGTGGCCTCCGGTTAAACGCGTATCTCCAAGTGAGTGTGTGTGTTTGTTAAAGTAATTTACTTTTACTTTGGTTCATCTTCATGCAGGTTAAAGGTTAGGACACGTTTTCTTTCTCTTTCTCTCTATTGTACCCGGGTCTTTTGTTATCGTTCAAATGCTACGAGTAAGTTTCTTTTGGTTCATAATTGGCGCTAATTGCGATTACATGACGGTGTTATGAGTTGTACGTTTGTTTTTCTGTCTAGATCTCCGGCCAGATCGATTTCTTGGAAATATGCGATTATCATCATCATTATTGTAGACTGTAGACGGAAGTTGTGCGTTTTTACTTCAACTTTTTCTTTTTTTCTTACTCGGATTCTTTCTCCCTCTCTCTTCTTTCTCTGCTCCTCAGTGCAGCTTCTGTGTCTGGTTTGTTTGGTTCTATTTTTTTCATATCCATTTATATGCTTAGATTGGAATTCGAATAAGTTGCCACAGTTCAACGAACGGGGGTCATATAGACTACCGCGTATGAAATGTCCAAAACATACATTTACGTAAAGGTTTTTTCCTATTCAGCTCGATGTTTGGGATGTTTTGCTCAATAAACCAATAAACTTTATCACAAGTGACTACCGTGTGTTTACAACATGGTTTCTTCTTCATTGGTATGTTTGCAAAGCTTTAGACTACATCCAACGTAATGGAAGAGTAACGCCCCACTAGCGAAATGCCAACTAGTGCATGGCCAACAAATCTGTTACTAGGAGGTGGACTCTGGTTATGCTCAAGAAAAGGTAGACGGCGGATGCTACAAAGTAAGCTCTTTGTTTAATGTATCTATCACTCTCTCCCTCTGGGATCCTTTATGTTCCTTCCAGCACTTCGAGGCATTTCTTGCAAATCGTATAAATGATACATACTTAATTTATTGCATAATTCTCCTTTATGAACGCTACAGGATACGCTACAGCTACGCTCTTTATCTCTCCACCTCTCTTTCTTGGATTACGTAAGGAAACAAATATTATGACAATTCGGTGGCCTATTAGTATACCGAACCGATACCGATGGAATCCTACTTCTTTCAGGGTGCAACGTGATCGTCTTTGTTTGCCTTGCCCAGCATATCGCACATGAAAGCCATCATTAGCCCCGTCGCCTAGAACTCGAGCCGATAGGCGGAGCAAGACGTTTCGTGGTCCTGCAGGTTGATCGTACATCGTGCCGCCGATGGAGACAAGTCGATGTGGTTCTTTGCAAGTAGCTCCTCGTTCTCCGAGACCCAGTAGCCGAGCACATCCGTATCGTAGGTTGGAATGATAGTTACCTCTGCAAGACGAAATGAATTGAGTGATTGGACGTCAGGTGGAAAGCGTACGCTACGTACGCACGGTAAACTCACCTAATTCTTTATCTTCCCAAGTTTGCTTGGCCTCCAACAAGGCGTTGTAAACCTCCCGACTCGGCTCGGTACCAGAGAAGACGTAGTATCGGGCTCGTACTCGCTTGAAGAATTCGACATTGGCGTAGTACGAGTTGCCGTGGTGCGGCACGTAAGACAGGTCGACGTAGACGGGGCTCGCCGGTTTCTTCGCCTTCGTGGGAGATTCGGCACGTTTGCGCAAGTTCTTCTCGTTGTTGAGCTTCGTTTTGCTCATCAGTAGGCGGCGTTCTTTCTTAGGAGTGGTCTTATTGTCCTCGGCCGCCATCGGTGCTGGAGAAGGAAGACCGAGCGGTTTGCCCCAAGAGTCCAGCACGCTCTTTACCTCCGAGGAGGAAACCGATGCAGAGGGCGCAGTCGTCGGCTGCGATAGCGTTGATTGCGGTAGTGGTGTGGATTGTGGTTGTTGTTGTGGAGGCTGGTGTACAGCCGTTGTAAGACTGGATTCGGCTGATGCCACCATCGTGGACGAAACCGACGAAGGAAGCCCTGTAGAGGTGAAATCCATTTCTATCTTTTTTGTCTGTGCTGTTTCTGCAGCGGTCGTCGCAGCCATGAACTCCTTCTCACTGGCAAAGTGCATCGATGTAGTCATGAGATCATCTATCTTTCCACTACTGACCGTCTTTTCAAAATCGAGATCGGCCTCGTCCAGGTACTTGCGATCACTGCTCGTCGGCATGGATTCCTTGTGAGCGGAATCAACACTGCTATCGCCGCTTGACGCGTACTCGACATACGCCTTAGAAAATCCCTTGGCTGATCCGGAGATCGGAATAGGGATCGAACGCGTTGTGCTTGAGACCGACGTAGTTGAAGAGATTGGCGTTACCTCCGGTAGTTGGCCATATATAGACGTGCTCATTGGGTCCGGCTTGTAGCTGGACGTCAGTGGCATAGCCGCTTTGGCCTCATCACTTCCGTACTGCGGCGGTACGATATCATCCTGGCTATCTTGGTCGATCTCAATATCAGACTTTTTACTCACGCCCGAACTCGAGTGTTGCAGATCGTAATCATACGTATACTTTGTGCTCGGAGAGAGTGGGGCCTGCGAGGTTACACTCATCGGCGAACCAGGAACGTCCTCATCGTGCCATGCGGCAACAATGCGTGATGCTTGCCCTGACGAAATGTCGGAGCGTGGCGAAAGGATCTCCTTTTCGTCGTAGTCCTCCATCAGACTGCGTTCCTCTGTTCCCGTTAGCGTCAGTTGTGCTGGGACAGGGGGTTTAGTGGTGGATGCGACTTCTTCCACTTTCTGACCATCCTTGACGGTATAGATCGAGGTGGTGGTTGTGGTAGAAAATTCCACAGGAGCGGTGACTGGTGCCGCATCGCCATCCATCGATTTTGTCTGTGCATTGACTGTATCGCTGTGGACGTTACTGTCCACCTCGATTTTCTGTCCATCTTTTATTATGTAGGTGGTCGTCTTGGTCGTTGTAGTTGTCGTAGTAAATGTTTGTTGGGAATCACTCTTCTCGCCGCTGGCCGCAGTGGAAGTGATGCGTTCAATTTGCGAATCGACCATGTCCGGCGTAGATGAACGTGTCATGTCCGGTGTGCTCATACCGGAGGTGGTCTTAGCCTCGTCCGCCAACTTCAGCGTGTCGACGACCTCAACCTTCGGGAAGGGCGATGTTGGCTTTGGCGATGAATCTGATGTCTCAATACCTGAACTGCTGTGGCCCAAGTTGATCGATTTGGAAGCACTGTCCGTACTACCCTGCGTGTGCACGGACATCAGCCCCGGGCTCGACTTGCCAGATGGTACAGACTCTTTAGGTGTTGAAATACCAGATGCATCATCCTTCGGCACCGCGGTCGCCGTAGACGTCGTTGACACCATCGTGGTAGTAGCAGAAGTCAAGGCTGATGGTATCGAAGCCTCGATATGGGACTGCGCCAAACCTGTTTGATGACTGCCGTCCTCCTTCACTGCTACGTTCGGGCTGATTGGAGCGGTCGGAGGTGTTTTACTTCCGGCGACCAGTAGCTCATCGGAAGGCTTCTGACTAATGACAGTTTTTTCGATTGTCGATTCTCCAACTGTGCTCATTCGGATGATAGAATCCCGCTCCTTATGTTCCTTCTGCTCAACCTTTCGTTGCTGCTTAGCGACGCTTTCTGACAAACTATCCTTCTCGATAAACGTATTCAACGAAGTAGAGCTCTCCTCCAATGAATCCTTGTCCGCCTGCGGGCTAACCGATTTTGCGCTGGACTCCTGTGACTTATCCCCCTGGTACGGCGATGACTTACCGCTATCGGCAGCGCAGGTCACCGGGAATGCTAGTCCCGTTGAGAGGATCGCCTTGCTTGAATCGGTGCTGGATTCGTCATTCTTCGCCTGCACCGTAGACGTGATCACGGAACTCGTCATCTTCTCAATTTCTTTCATCGAACTAACGGTGTCCTTCAGCAGCCGATCTAATCCTGGAACGATCGAAATGCCGGGTTCTGGGCTTTCTGCGCTATCCAAAACGGAACTAGGGAACATGCTGGTGGATTCATGCTTGTGGTCGGAGTGCACGTCTTCCTTTGCGGCCGGAAATTGTGGAACGCTATCGAACAGTGGCTTGAAAGATTTCGTTACAACGGAAGTGGTTGTATCTTGGAGCTCCTGGGAAAACGGTGCCTCAATTTTTGTCACACTGTCCCGAGGGGTACGCAGTATGTCTAAATCATCGCGAGATGTGGCCATGGATTCTTCCAAAACGCCAAGTGCGCTACCCTCGAATCCCACACGCTGCACGTTGGATGACATTACGGCAGACATCGACTTCGAGCGGGTTTCCTTGAGACAAATCTTTTCCTGTAGGCCTTCTTCCTCTTCCTCACCGTCGCTCATGGCCGACGTAGGTCGCTCCTCTCTTGTGGCAGTAGTGGATGAGGATTCGCGACGCGACAGTGACTCATCAAACTTTGAGAACGACGATACAGAAGATGCTTCGAGTCCTTTTTTTATCTCACCAGATACTGATTTATCAGAAGCAGCTGATGCGGGTCTAGAGGGTTCCTTCGAGGCACTTCCTGACGCCGGCGATGTTTGTGAAGTATCTTGTGCCGTGCTGGTAAATGTGGAACTTAGTTCGACGTGCTTTGCTGTTGCACTTACGTGGCTGGCGGCTGAATCTGGCCTCGAAGAAATTTCATGTTGAGTCTTCTCACTGGTAGCAGATGCTGGGCGAGAAGATTCCTTTCTGTTCGTTTTATCGACGACGTCATCTTGAATCTTATTGGCGACAGACCTGTCACTTGCACCGGACTCTGGCCTTGAATGTTCTTCTGGTGTAGCTTGTGTAAGCGTCTCCTTTTTGATGGATGTAGCCATTTCCACAATGGACGACTCTTTCGACTGTACCTTTAATTCCTCCTTCTCCGCGACGTGTGAACTTTTTCCAGCAACTATCGATATCGTTTCCATTGACGCGGTCTTTTCCGACCATGGCTTATCAATCATTTCAGATGCAGCCTTTCTGCCACGTGCAGCAGTTACTGGTAATGAATCATCGATTTGCATCTCTTTTGTATCAACAGACTTTTCATATAGAGCTTTAGTACCGCTAGCAGCAGATGCTGGTCGAGATTCGTCCTTTTGCTTCTCTTTGAGATCTACGGATTTTTCAGATGGAGCTTTAGCGTCGCTGGCAGCAGATGCTGGTCGAGATTCGTCTTTTTGGTCTTCTGTGAGGTCTACAGACTTTTCAGAAGGAGCCTTGGTCTCGCTAGCAGCAGATGCTGGTCGAGATTCGTCCTTTTGCTTTTCTTTTAGATCTACGGACTTTTCAGGTGGAGCTTTAGCGTCGCTGGCAGCAGATGCTGGTCGAGATTCGTCTTTTTGCTCTACTTTGAGACCTGCCGACTTTTCAGACGGAGCTTTAGTTTCGCTAGCAGCGGATTCTGGTCGAGGTTCGTCCTTTTGGCCCTCTTGAAGATCTACGGACTTTTCAGATGGAGCCTTAGTGTTGCTAGCAGCAGATGCTGGTCGAGATTCGTCCTTTTGGTTCTCTTTGAGATCTACGGACTTTTCAGATGGAGCTTTAGCGTCGCTAGCAGCAGATGCTGGTCGAGGTTCGTCCTTTTGCTTCTCTTGGAGATCTGCCGACTTTTCAGACGGAGCCTTAGTGTCGCTAGCAGCAGAAGCTGGTCGAGAATCGTCCTTCTGGTCTACTTTCACGTCTACATACTTTTCAGACGGAGCTTTTGTGTCGCTAGCAGACAAAACTGGTCGAGATTCGTCCTTTTGCTTCTCTTGGAGATCTGTCAACTTTTCAGACGCGGCCTTAATGTCACTAGCAGCAGATGCTGGTCGAGATTCGACCATCTTGTCTACTTTGAGGTCTTCGGATTTTTCGGACGGAGCTTTTGTGTCGCTAGCAGCAGAAGCTGGTCGAGATTCTTCTTTTTGGTCTACTTTGAGGTCTACAGACTTTTCAGACGGAGCCTTAGTGTCGCTAGCAGCAGACGCTGGTCGAGATTCGTCCTTTTGCTTCTCTTGGAGATCTACAGACTTTTCAGATGGAGCCTTAATGTCGCTAGCAGCAGATGCTGGTCGAGATTTGATCTTCAGGTCTACTTTCAAGTCTACAGACTTTTCAGACGAAGCCTTAGCGTCGCTAGCAGCAGATGCTGGTCGAGATTCGTTCTTTTGGTCCGCTTTGAGATCTAATGACTTTTCAGATTGAGCTTTAGCGTCGCTAGCAGCAGATGCTGGTCGAGATTCGTCCTTTTGCTTCTCTTGGAGATCTGCCGACTTTTCAGACGGAGCCTTAGTGTCGCTAGCAGCAGAAGCTGGTCGAGAATCGTCCTTCTGGTCTACTTTGAGGTCTACAGACTTTTCAGACGGAGTTTTTGTGTCGCTAGCAGCAGATGCTGGTCGAGATTCGTCATTTTGCTTCTCTTGGAGATCTGCCGACTTTTCAGACGCGGCCTTAATGTCGCTAGCAGCAGATGCTGGTCGAGATTCGACCATCTTGTCTACTTTGAGGTCTTCAGATTTTTCGGACGGAGCTTTTGTGTCGCTAGCAGCAGATGCTGGTCGAGATTCTTCTTTTTGGTCTACTTTGAGGTCTACAGACTTTTCAGACGGAGCCTTAGTGTCGCTAGCAGCAGACGCTGGTCGAGAATCGTCCTGGTCTACTTTCAGGTCTACAGACTTTTCAGACGGAGCTTTTGTGTCGCTAGCAGCAGATGCTGCTCGAGATTCGTCCTTTTGCGTCTCTTGGAGATCTACAGATTTTTCAGATGGAGCCTTAATGTCGCTAGCAGCAGATGCTGGTCGAGATTCGCCCTTCAGGTCTACTTTCAGGCCTACAGACTTTTCAGATAAAGCCTTAGTGTCGCTAGCAGCAGATGCTGGTCGAGATTCGTCCTTTTGGTCCTCTTTGAGATCTACTGACTTTTCAGATTGAGCTTTAGCGTCGCTAGCAGCAGATGCTGGTCGAGATTCGTCCTTTTGCTTCTCTTGGAGATCTGCCGACTTTTCAGACGGAACCTTAGTGTCGCTAGCAGCAGATGCTGGTCGAGAATCGTCCTTCTGGTCTACTTTCAGGTCTACAGACTTTTCAGAC
>JAOEFI010000003.1:909095-955250 GCA_034621735.1 Anopheles plumbeus | reverse complement strand
TCCTCTTTGAGATCTACGGACTTTTCAGATGGAGCTTTAGCGTCGCTAGCAGCAGATGCTGGTCGAGATTCGTCCTTCTCGTCTACCTTCATGTCTGCAGGTTTTTCAGACGGACCCATAGTGTCACTGGCAGCAGAAGCGGGTCGAGATTCGTCCTTTTGCTTGTCTTGGAGATCTGCCGACTTTTCAGACGGAGCCTTAGTGTCGCTAGCAGCAGATGCTGGTCGAGACTCGTCTTTTTGGTCTACTTTGATTTCTACGGACTTTTCAGACGGAGCCTTAATGTCGCTAGCAGCAGATGCTGATCGAGATTCGTCCTTCAGGTCTACTTTCAGGTCTAAAGACTTTTCAGACGGAGCTTTTGTGTCGCTAGCAGCAGATGCTGGTCGAGATTCATTCTTCTGGTCTACTTTGATGTCTACAGACTTTTCAGACGGAGCCTTAGTCTCGCTAGCAGCAGATGCTGACAGAGATTCGTCTATCGGTTTAACTTTTACACTTGCTGGCTTTTCGGACGGGGTCTTGCTGTCCTTATCACTAAGAGCAGATGCTGGTCGAGAATCTTCATTTGGTCCATCTTTATGATCATGGGGCTTTACTGACGTTTGTTCTTTCTGCTTCACCGATCCGTGAGGAGACCATTCATCTGTGCTAGCGGGCGATTCGGGACGAGAAAATGTCATCGCTTCGACCTGTTCTTCTGCCAAATCCAGAGAAGCAGACTCCTTAAGATCGCGTTTGACATCAACGAATTTTTCGTCCAATTTCTTCTCTTGCAGTGGTGAACCAGGAAGGGAAGCTTCGCCTGCGCTATCAGGTGATTCGGGACGCGGGAATTCCGTTGCTTCTGTTTGGTTTTTGTCCGCTGTCTGTTCTCCTGCATCTGGCAATTCCATTCCGCTCGCCAGCGATTCTGGACGTGCTGGTTCCTTCGTAACTAGACTGGGCGATTTATTTATATCGCTTGGTTCTGGGCTCGCTTGTACAAAGTCCTGTGAAACTGCTGACGTTTGCTTCTCTTTCTCAGAAACAGTCTTTTCACTAGCGACTGACTCGGGACTGGAGAGTTCCTTCTTCTTTGCTTCGTCCTGGGCAAACACCTGATTCTGCTCCTTGTCCGACTCCTTCAAAAAGTCGGCCACAGATTTTAAATCCGCCGCATCCTCCTTCAAATCGCTAATGTGGCTCGAGATTGAATGGGCCCGGGACGAGTCCCGCTCGTCGACGAACGAACTTTCGTCCTTCGTGTAATCGCGTTCACTAAAAGTACTGATTGCAGACTCACGTCTCGTCTCGTCGATTTGAACTAAAGCCGAATGCTGATCGGCTACCGATTCCTTGTGAATATCGCTCGCCGTGGCCAATGCTTCCGGGATGAACTTGTCTGCCTTTGCTGTGTCAACTTGAACCACCTTCTCCGGCAGCTCATGCTTATCCTTTTCCTCGATGGAAGTCGGAGATGTTTTCAGATCTGGTGACGATTTACCTGACGAAACCGGACTACTCTTGTCTGCTTCCGAATGCTGCTTCTCTTCAGCAGTCACTGTCGAAGCAACATCGAAATCTATTTCCTGCTTCTGCTGCTGCACTTCTTCTTCGAACCTCTCATCTCCCTCCTCCCCCTCCTCGTCCTCTTCTTGCACTTTAATTTCCGGAGTAGTTTTTCCGGACGCCTGCATCGGTTCAGGTGTGGCCGATTGCGAGAATGTGATCGTTCCATCCTCACAAATGACCGTCTCTTCACCACCGTCCTCACTGCTGGCTGTTACCAGCATGCGTTGTACGGTACCAACATCTTCCTCGCGAGCTGCCCCCTGAGAGAGCTTACGCTCCAACTCATGTTGGTCGAACCCGGGAATGATCTCCTCTAAGTCCTTGTCCGACTTGAGCACTTCCGCTACGTTAGCCACAATCTTGGCAACGTCCTCAGGTGTGCGCGCACGAGGCACCATGCCAACCATGCCCGGACCAAGCTGCTCCAGTGCACCTTGCGGTGGTGAGACGCGGTCTTCTTCGTCCTCTTCCTTTATCTCACGTAGGTTTGCATCTTCGAACGCACTGTACTTGATGTCCTCGATGACAAATGTGCCCAGGTTCTTGTTATCCTCCAGCTCCTCCAGCTCCTTATCTTCGTGAATGTCATGCGGGATGTTTACGAGCGATTTCAGTTCAATGCTCAGCTTGTCCCCATCCGTGACTGGGGAGTCAACTGTTGTGATGTGCGTTTCGCGAAGTTCCTGCGTGAAGCTTCGCTCGTATGGTCCAAACCGATCGTACGCCTGCGATTGTAGGGGCTCTTTTGGCTTAACTGCTGCTGACTCTCGCTCCCGATCGGTTTTCAGCGCGTCAATCTTGTCCGTTACTTGCTGCAACTTTTCCTCCACCTGTTCGGTCTTGTCTTTGATCTTGTGCTCCATTTTGTCCGCCATCTTTTCGATGCCACTTTTTATGCCATCTGTAATGCCACCAAAGAATGAACTGATGCCACCCTTAGTAAGATCCTGTTCGAGCTGCTTCTTTGTCTCATCGAGTTGCCCCGCAACCTCCTGCTTCAACTCCTTGGCCATCTTCTCCAGTTCGCTCGCCTCCGATGCAATCGTAGCTAGTGCTTCGTCGGCCTTGGCCGCCACCTGCGATATCTCGGCGGTAATGGATTCCACCCTCTCGTCCAACTTACCGGCACTGGTTCCGATATCTTGGTCTAACAGCTTAGCCTTCGCCTGCAAACTATCTAGCACGGATTCGGCCTGCTCCGTGGCGCCTTTCATCACTTCTTCCGCAGCGCCTGTAGCAATTTGCTCCACCTCCATGCCGAGGTCTGTAATTGAAGCCTTGATGGTGCTGTCCATATCCTGCGCCTCCTCGGTCACCTTCTCTATGATATCGTCTTTTCTTTCAACCACACTTTTGACCATGGTGTCCATGAGGCTTACCATGTCCGATACGGTACTCTTCGCCTTATCGTCAATCAGATGTTTCAGTTCGTCTAGCTTCTCGTCTGCCTTCGATGGTGTCTGCCAGATTTCATCTAGGACCGCGGTTACAGTCTGTGCTGGTGGCAGAGGTACTTTCGGTACGACCTTTTGCGCCACAATCAGCTCCTCTTCCACTGGCACTTTCGGCTGATCGGCCAACTCTTCGGGAATTTTCATTTCATCCGTGACGTGCTGCTGTTGCTGCACCCTGTCCTCCTTTACCAGCTGTTCCTTCCCGGCGTCCTTGACGATGATTTGCGACTCTAGATCCAGCAACGCGTCAGCAGCGTCCATCGTTATTTTCGACTGTTCGTGCTCGCATTGTGCATCGGATTTGAATGCCTTATCCTGTTTAGTCATCTCATCCTATTTAGAAAAAAAATCGATGAAAACAAAATAAACATGACATTGAACAAAGCAACCATCTCTCTTGACCCTTGGCTAGTACTTACTTCAACACCACGAGAGTAATCGCCATCCAACCGCACTGCCTTCTTTGTCGTATCACATGGTTTATCACTTCCAGCTGCATAATCTGTTACCTTCCTATCATCATCAGTCTTCTCGAGTTGCTTTGCATCAGTCTGTTTCACGGCCATCACAGGGACCACGGCCGTCCCTGTGGGCTCCTCTTCCGGCTTCTCCTTCGTATCACGGTCTTTCTCCTCGTCCTCCTTGATGTCCTTGTCCTTGTCCTCGCCATAGTCGTCCTCCAGATCGGCCTCCTCGTGCACCGGAAGGTCGGCGACTTCGTCGGGGGTCTTAACCACGTCGCGCATGTGCGCATGCTGCGCACTGAACTGCATCTTGGCCGGTGTGGGTCGCTCCAACGGCTCGTGCACTGTCGGCAGTATGGCCGCCGCTCCACCTCCTGTGGAAGCTTCCAATGCAGCCGGTGCTACCCCTGATGCCTTTTCAGGACCTGCGGCGGCTATCGTTGTTGCCGATGCTGCCGTTGCAGCTACCGAAACTCCCTCGATCTCTTTCGTATCCTCTCTGACATGCTTCTCCTCAATAACGAAATCCTCCTTTATCTCATCCAGCGGTATGCGCTCGTCTTCGGGAAGCGTAGGGGCGGTCGTCGTTGCACCAGACTCTACGGTGGCCGACACTCGCTCTTCATGATGACTCTCGTGGTGCGGAGGATCGATGTGCTCCTTAAAATGACCACCGCCCTGTTGCTCTGGTTCCTCGTTCTCGTCACGCGTATCGCTCGTTTTCTTAGTGCTGCTTATCTTCTCGTCAGGACTGAAGGAAGACATCTCATCCGTCTTCAGGCCGTCCATCGACGTTTCCATCTTGGATTTTGCGATCTCCTTCGCTGACGCAATTATCTCCTGCACTTCCTCTTCCAGCTCTTGCTTGTGCTTAGGGGAAAGTTTCTCATGAGATTCTTTAACATCAGCTTCCTCGCCCTTTTCCACGATTCTACGAACCTCTGCAGCCACCTCCTGCCCCCTGTCAGTATCTGCCTGGGTAACCTCGAGCACGTTATCAACGGCAGCCGTCTCACTCAACTCTTCCTTCTCCACCTCCTCTTCAGCATCCTCCTCTACCAAACTGTCGCGCTTGCGCTTTTCTGATTCTTGTGAGTCGCGCTGGTGCTTCTGGATCTCCTCCTCTTTGGTACCGCTGCTTTCCGGCTCGTTAATCGAGTCCTCCGTGTACTGCTCTTCCTTCTCGATAATTAGATACTCTTCCTCTTCTTCCGGCTCTGTGGCGCTATCCTGCACCTCTCGATGCTCCTCCGTCAACACTAGCTCGCGGTGCTTTAGACCTCTCTGTGCTGTCGACTCGCGATTGAAAACGGCTTCAATCTCGCGAACCGCTTCCTGTTCTTCTTTCAGTTCGGCCAGCTGTTGTTGCTGCTGCTGTTGCTTGATTACCTCCAACGTAGCGCCCTCATCGCCGGCCATCACATCTGGCGTCCCGGCTCCAACGTGTCGCTTCGGAACTGCGACTCCACCTTCGTCGGCACTTGGCGTCGAGACGAGGCTGGAATCGGTCGTGCCGTTTTTATCGAGCTTTGCCTTCCGGATGACTGCATCTTTCTCCGATTTCAGTACCTTTTTCGCCTTTACAGGACTTCCACCGGAGGCCCCAGCAGCACTTGGTCGCACTGCTCCCCTCGGCCGGCGGGAGATCGGTTTGCGCTCGGTCTGTAGCTTTGGAGCATCCGGCTTCTTCTCTGCCTCCCTGCGTGCCGAAATAGCTTCACGTCTTGCCACCGCCGCCGCTGTTGAAGGACGTTGTCTAGCTTCGAGTACCTTGCGGTTGTTTTCGTCCTTGGCACTTTTGGCTGGCGTTGCCTTCGGGCTGGATTTTCCCGTCTTGCCAGTCACACTGACGCCCGTCTTCGAAGAGGCCATCTTGCTAATACTTCGCTTCGCCTCGTCGGATTGCTCTGCCTTGGTGGCACTTCCATTCGTCAGCTTTGTGTCAGCCGGGGCCGTTTTTTTTGGTGTAGTCGGAGACGACTTGTTTGTTTCCGCCTGCTTTTTTCGTTCCACCGGTTTCCGCTCAGCCGACGCCTTCGATGTAGTCTTAGTCGCAGTGTCCAAGCGCGTACGACTCACCGTCGAAGCGCCCGCCATTCGGGACACGGGAGGTTTCTTCGTCGTTTTCACCGACACTCCCGCTCCTCCACTGTCCGCGCCTGCTGTTGGCGATTCTTCCTTCTTCTTCTCCTTCATATCCCCATCCGCCTTAATGCCCACTTCGTCCGTCTCTACCTTGGGTTCTGGAACCTCCGGGAACTCACTGGTGTTCATCTCGCCGTCTGCAGGCCCACCCGCCACCAACGATGACATCATCACTATTTGTTCCTCCTTATCCGAGCCAATGTCACTGATAGAATCTTTCTTCTCATCCTGATGTTGCTCCAGCTTCTTGTTGTCGATCTTCTTATCCATCGGTGCGATCACCGGCCTGCGGATGGGCTTGGGTTTGCTCTCGACCTTCGACGATGCTATTGTCGTCGTAGCCGACCCCTTGGAGGACAGCTGCTTTTCCATCTTGCCCTCGTCCGCCGAGCTGTCCATCCCGTCCGCAGCTAGCTTGTTATCAGTGTGCATCATCTTCATCTTGTTGTCAATGAGCTTGTTATCTCTCGGCTTGGACGGATGGAGTGGTTCGACCAGTATACGGTCCGTCGATGCCGACTTGAGGCTTTTTTTCGTAACCAGCACTGGTGTCGAGAGGCTCGCACTGACCGACTTTACCGGGCATACAGGCTGCCGCATGAACTCGACGTTCTTCATCTTCTCCAGCCCTTCAAGGATCTTGTACTCGGGCGCGGAGCCCGGGAACAGGATGCGCGTGATGTTGTCATCCGGGTTTGCCGGTGTCCATACGAGTAGTGCACAGATCGAAATTAGATTCTGTAGCGGAAACGCAAAGTCCTTGCCGTCTTTTGTCTCCTTTGCGAAGAGTCGTTGGTCGGAGGCGGTCCATCGCGCCAGAAAATCCCTAACCTCACGCGAATCTCGCGATGGACTGATCACGTACATATCAAGCGTACCGTGGCCAACCTTGTGATATAGATTGATTGGCTCCGACTCGCGATAGCAGTTTTGTGCCTTAAGATTCAGCGACTTCAGGTTGGTCACGATCTGGTGGCCTTCTTCTAGCATATTGACTAGCAGCGGGTCACGATCTTTATCGCCATCTGGACTCGGCAATCCCTTACGCTCAGGAATGTTGCAGAAGAAGTGTCCGATCTGCGGGTACACGTGCGCCTCACTTTTGCGCTCCACCACTGACGAGATGCCGTTGATGTTGGTGTTGTTGATACGCGTCATCAGCACCGCATCCAGCCGGTCTAGGTGACGTACAAAGTCCCAGAAGCACGACTTACGGCTGAAGCCTCCATCAACTGTTCGAGTGAGACGTACAAGAAGAATGTTAATATGTGCGGACGAAACCGTCCTCTGCGACAACTCGCAGATCATTACCCAACATGTTGAAGCCATTGATTCCGAATAGGGCAGCGTCTCCTTGTCCACCGGGGAACACGTACAGCGTCGGGTGGCTGAAGCGAATGTTGCCTACCACATCCGAGCTTTCCAACAGCTCCGAAATTTCCGTCGGAATTATCATCGACGATACATAAGCTGGAAATTAAAGACATCACTGAAGGTAAAAGAAAATCGCCGAAACCTACTCCCACGACAGAAAGCTTACCAACAAAAGCGTTGAACTTTTCGTTACCCGAGCTGAGAACGTCAACCGGATTCAAGCGGATCTGGCAGAGTCGTGAAAACGACTTGTCCTGAATCGTTTGCCACTGGCCTGCCGGAGCGCAGTGGACGTCCATGGTTATGGTATCGGGATAAGCGCGTAGCACGCGCTGGACTTCGTGCTCCTGGAACGCTTCCATGAAGTCGACCACTGAAAAGGTACCATCCTATGGATGTGAAGTAAACATATGTCAAGGGTACTGAAGGTCACACTTCTAAATTTGTGTTAGTCTCAAAGTGAAACTTGCGGAGAAATTTAACTGAGTCATTCCTTTCCCACAATATCGCCATTAATCAGCTTAACGTTCTTCCCATGCAATGTATTTATGACGTTTTACCATTGGCAGTGATTTTCATTGCTGGACTCAAACTCAAATAAACCACTATACGCCATACTTGCATAAGATACGTATGTACCTAACCCGTGATTGCTTATTCGTTAACGTCAATGATATTTAACATTTTCGAAACATCCTTTCAATTCCTCTTGAAACACAAGGAGCCTCCATCGTACATGGTCTCACCTGTAGTATCCAAGATCCGTTTCCTGAGAAAGTGTATCCTGCATGGATGATGTGTCGATGTCGCGTGAAGCTGCTGAGCAGATTCCGGATGCACTGGATGAAGGTGTTGACTTGTGGATGAATCAATATCTCGGTAACCAGATTCTCGCTGGCGTACTGGATCAATCGTTCACCTGAGTAGATCGAAAAAGGACAAGTAATTCGTTAGTTGGTCGGAAGTAAGTTCACAAAAATGTGTGTAATGGGATGAAGGACGGACTCGCACATTGCAACTCTCTCACAAAATACGCAAGACGATCAGGTGTTGTTCCTATTTGTTCCCATGTCACATATTCAATATCCTAATGGGGCATGCGTTCAATCAATCTTCTCCTTATGGGGCACGTTATTTTTATGTAGGGACGCCCGTATGCACACTACGATGGAAATCCTCCTGTCGCACATCCCGTCCCTACCGCATACTCGATTGAACGGTAAAAAAAATCATCCCCCCAAACAATAGGCGAGTCAATAATTGATTGTTTTCAATGTGATATATTTCGCTGACAGGATGTGGCAGTCATTAGTGATGGCCACACTGTCACGTTCATATTGCGGAGCTGAGTGTCTGCAAAACGTGGATGTGTCGAATGGTGGCAACTTTTACGTGCGCCAGAGCATTGTTCGAAGTTTAGCTGACGAAAGAATGCGTTCTGTCTGCGTTTTACCCGTAACATTTAATATCGAATAAGGTCATACGCAAAAACGAAGAGAATAAATTTCTATGAAGTATTTCAAATTGCACGATGAATCTACGATATTGCATAACTTTTTCATTTCCCTAGTGGCAACGGCGTTTCAACCGCAATCCGACTCACCGCTTCTTTTATTCTTCCCCGACGCTCGCCTTAGTTAAGCACACGATGTCACGCCTCAAGGGATGCGATGTGAATCTGCCTTTACCGTAGTGTTTCTTCATGTGACTGCACTGTTCTTCACTTTGTTCGTGAATGGAAATCGAGCTCTGGCTTGTTGAACCACGTGCGCCATGCAGAACCACTCAAAGGTGGGTCTGGAGGAGGTCTTTGGAGCGTATACGCGGGGAGAACCGGGACCAGCAGCCGGACGTGAAGGTCAAAGTGAAGTGTACCGGATGTTTACTTTCCACTATCCCTCCGCACACGCCCGGCTCTCGCCGACGTTCTGCGGCTACCGAGTCCAGAGCATAAACCACTTCAGCCAACACCGACCGGTCAATGTAGGAAATTTGCATATTCATGTATTTTTAACCACTTTAGCCGAAACCCGCTTTCTACTCACACACACGCAGGGCTCGTACCTCCCAGCGTCGTCAGGATTTAAGCGTACACATTTTGATATTATGTTAAATGGCGAGGAAAACAATTGCTCTCTTGCTACTTGCACCGCACTCCCACGGGGAGGCCTTCATGTGTTTTTAGGGATTGGGCTTGACCCCTGGATGGCTCGTAATGCTCCAGTTTTACGTTCTTCGGGCGAATCTGTTCTAGAGTAATCAATTTCCCCACCGATAGTGGTCAGCAGATTCCGTTTCGAACCGCTTTTAAGTATGCACGCAGACGACTAGCGCCATTTATCAGATAGCCTATGTGCACCATTCTCGACCGAATTTCTCGACAAATAAAACATTTCTCGCACAACAGCCATTTGACGTTTGACATTGGCACACAAGGATTTGGCACTGTCGACATCAATTAGTCATAATCCCAATTCTTGGTCGATACTTCGCTCCCAACTCCGGAACCTCGCACGCCGGAACAGCCAGCGTAGGAACATGCGCATGACCATTGATTTGTGCCACTGCAACACTTGTTAGCGGCAGCGGAAAACGGAAGAAAAACGATGTTCGAGCTGTACTCGACGATAATTTATTATCGTGTGGTCTTTGCAGCTGTTGAATGGCTGACGTATGGGAGATAGTTGTTGAGCCAGCTCTAAGAAATGTACAAATGTATGATACTAACATCAGACCAGTTATTATAGATTCTAATTCGAGGTGAACAGAAAATTAATATCGATGCAACGGTTTGCTTTTTATTTTAGAAACAAAATTGTGCATAGATCATTAGCAGCACACATATTGCCAACAGCGTCGCTGCTAGAGTTCGATCACCACTCGCGTTGCACAGCTCGGTGGAGCATACTTTACACACACCCACTTTCGAGCCAGACACCTTTCCTTCCGTTTGTGCGACCAGCAGCGCGCAGAACTCCGCTTCCTGTAGGCTGGGAACGCACGTCTTCACAAATGCCTTGACCGATGAAACTTCCATGCTAGCTTTCGCACAGGCATATGACAAATTGGCTGCTCCTGGCGTCGCTGTGGTCAATTCGCTCTGTCCCTGCTGGTCCTCGCAGCTGACCATGGTGGCAGATTGCGCGCAGGCTTCGAAGCTGACGGTGCTCGAGCAACGATAACACTTGAATGAATGCGCTGCAAACAAGCAGAAACTCAATCACCAACAGAAAAACGGACCGTGGGATATTGGCCCAATAGTACCTGAATCAATGCACAACATTAGTGCACCAACTAACAGCACACCATACATAATGCGCCCCATTTCATCACCAGTGGAAAGCTGCAATGCCAAAGCGTAACTGCATCGCCACAACCGGTATCAGACGTATTTTATAAATTCCGTATTTGCTTGTGCTTTTACTCCTCTGGTGAATTTGAATTTACACACGTTATCAGTTTCCGCAATCTAGATGCGTCACGACCGATAAAAACGGTTGACAATGATGTATCAACAGTTGCAGCTTGCAATAGTGGAGTAATGTAATTTTTTTTTCGCTCCATCGCAGAAACAAGAACAAATCCTTAAACAAACACTTTCAGTTTTTTTTCACCCACCCCTCGTGCGAACGTGCATTTAAGCACGTTTTCAAAAAGGTCAAAGTTAACCTAACCCCAATGGCGGGGGAAATACGTCGGCTGATTCGATTACTGTAAACTTGTATAGTATTACCTGAGCAAATATTGTCTTATGGAGGATGGCCGACGGTGGGCAGCTTTTTGCTCAACCTCACGTGGCCTTAAGCACGACCACACCGCACGATAAAGACATCAAATGAATTGAGAAATCGACACACTGAATATCCATCGTATTTACCCCTTTTTCAGATGTAGATAACACATCATATCGCGTAGTTGAGGGTTATCCATACACGTATTAGTAAATTACATGGGTTTGGTTTGACGTACCATGTTTTTTTTTCAATTTAGCTACACGTTGCGCACTTTCTCTCTCTGTCTAAAAAAAACCAGCTTGGCGTAGCAACAGCACGGCGAGATGAAGAGATTAGGAAAACAAGTAACCGTAACACTCCTGCCATCAATTTCCCTGAAGCTGTCGACCCTTTATATTTCGTAATAAACATAGCTAGGCCTGCTTGTTTCAACCTATACTGGATAGGCCAGAAAGGGTACCCGGTCATAGTCAGCAAAACCCTGGCATGTGTCTATCAAGCAAGTTCAAACTGCCACTCTTAAAAATGAACCAAAGAACAAGAATATTTTCACCATTTCGTAATTGGTAGTCACGAAGGAAGTTTTCACATGAAAAATGAGGCCCCGAATAGTTGTTTCAACCAATGCCTTGACGTCGAATCGTGTCCGAGTTCTGCTTCCGAACAAACTTTTTCCTTCCATTGAAACCAAGTTTTACCAGACAACAGTTTCACCCACCTCTTTCCCTCCAGCGAAATTTCGGATTTTATTGTACCTCGACAACCATTAAGAACCGTATTGCTCTTCCAGCCTCACCCACTCCAGCATACCCCATAGGTCAGGAAACAAACGCAGGAAACAGGAAATTACGCCATCATGCGCCTCCATCGCGATTCATCGTCTTGTTCGTCCTCACTCACTTTCCACCGATGGTTTCAGCTCAGCTTTTTCATCATTCTATATGCAATGTTTGCAATGTTTCCTGTTTGCAAGGAAGCTCTGCCTCGTGTCAATGGCACGGCTAGGATAATTTATCGTTCAGAATCTCAAGGTGGCCCCGAAGGCATTCACATGAGGATGTACACGTATGGCAGAGCGGCCGCAGAACTTTCCCTATCCTGTCGACGTTGATAAACGACAAGGCCACGATGAAAACATTCGGAATCAATTAATTTACCCAATCTCACCCCCTTGCGCGCAGCAACTGCTGGAGGTAATCTTGGCAAGAAAGAACAACCGATGGACCGGAAACCAGCCCCCCGGCCACATACGTGATTTTCCATGGATTTTATTTGTGTATGAGTGCGTACTTTGTATGGCACAGGTTTAACTGATAAATGAGTTTTATTTAAAGGATCGCTGGGAGGATACGTTTCCCATTACAGGTTAACGAAATTAGGGTCGCACGCATCTGCGCGTCACTGTGAGACGTGGGAGTCGGATTCGGGTTGGATTCGTGGATGAAATGAAATTACAATCCCTCGTTGCGATCTATTGAATTCCCCACATCAGTTTTCAAATCGATCGTCATGATTTCTTCGAAAAGTATTTGAACAGCAAGAAAGTTCGTCTGTTTTGAACAGCAATATTAGATATCATATTATCCTTAGCAACTTCAGAAAATGTGTTACTGTCAGTAATAGTAAGGCATCAGCGCAACTTGGTAAACTCAGTTGGGAAAAACTGAATCAAACCAATTTTTTTAATCTACCACTTGTTTATTCCACAAGCATTTGAAGATTGTCTAATTTACTTAAAAAGTTACAATACGAAGTAGGAACTACATCAGTGTTTCACGAACCCCCTGCATAATTTACAAACTTTACACTGCAAGTTTATGCACATTCTTAAAAGCCGCGTCAATATAGAGTGTCAACAATAGGACTTATAATTGACGTCCAGTTCTCGACACGAGTAGTCGGAACGAATCGAACCCAATCCGGAAAATTGCGATAAAACAGAAATGACACTCATTTGGTGGTCGTTTCATAGTTCTATATCGCCTTGTCCAGCAACATGTGCGCTTTCCCGGGTCGGGTGTTTTCGTCTCCTCAACAGTGCATGCTTCACCACCGCAGAGAGAAAAAACAATTCTCCACTCCGTGTGGAAATAAAACTTAACGACCTCATGCATACACTTCACATACACCAGCAAAGAAAAATCTATTCAGAACATGTTGCCAATTTGTCTTGCAAATGGAATGCGTCTTTTTCTTCAGCGTTCTGCATGCTTGTAATTGTTCGTAGTAAATTTCTCCGCACCTTAAAGGATCTACAGCTACATCGCGACTGTAATGAAGGCGGTGGGCTCTACTGTTGCTAACAACCCAACAACCTTTGCAAGAGAAAACACATAGAATACATTTGTAACGCTCTATACGTTCTCAGAATGACTGGCCCTTTTGTTGAGCAAAAAAATAAAGGAATGTGTCCACAGGATCTTACACCACTGAATGGTTTGCAATCATCGAGAATCCTCGTAAAAGCTGCAATTCTGCCATTTTATTTCATATACACCATCCTAGGAACTATCGATTCGTCCGACCAACTGCTCTTCCTCTGCAATATATTTCATCCCGCAATCCGAAACATAACAGCGATTGAACTTTGTGTGTAAATTCAGGATGCGACCCATACTGGCTCCGATCCATAGAATAGCCGATCGAACCTCATTCAATTTCTCGTCGTTTTCCATTTTCGAAGTGAGGAGGCTGGACTAGATTGCATTTTTGCCACATTTCAACAGCTCCCGCTAGCCTTCGCCGTTCCTGCGGGTTCTCCCTCTGCCCTGAAATCGCAAGTGCAAGATGATGATGATATTGCAGCAGTGATATCATGCTGATGACGCTACTCAATGCACATGCACGATTTTTGCTCTATTGCTAGTGATCGATTTGTAGCTCGTCGTTTCTATGTTCCTGAATGTCTGTCCATAAAACGTTTTACTCGGGATTATGATTAAATTTCATCACAACCCGAACGGTAGTAAAGCATCCCACTTCGGGCTCCTGCAAAGCTAGTTCAATCTCCCCGATCAAATATCGATCGAACATCGACATACTAGAAACGGCTCTTTACTCAAACTGACCCGCACGACGTTTATGACACTCTCGTAACGGTTGTGTGTTAATTTCCCTGACATTCTAGCTGTGGGATCATATTTTGAAGTCATCATTGACGATATCGGTGGAAGTGAAAATGTGTATCCTGGTGTAGCCATTCCATGTCCATAACAATGAAACTAATTTAACAATTGAGAACCGCTACATATTTTCCAACTATAGATAAATTGTATGAAAGGCGCTTCCACTTATGATCGTCAATCCGATCCGATGTCGCTCGCAAGGATATGAGGTATGTCTACATAGTCCGTTCAAAAGTTCTCATTTACATTCGACCTTCCACGTTTCCACTAACGAGGCGGGTTGAGCGTTAGTTCAAGGAAAACCTGTGCTTCGGGGACTCGTAGCCGCTTAATTGCGGTCACATTAAAAAAAAACAGATTTGAATGGCGCTTTGAAAACAGTTCCAAAGGGGAAAAGGAAATGTTACATGCTCCCTCTTGCCCGCCAGGTTCCAAGTTGCGACGATGAAGCTTGGATGGGGTGTGTTTGTTGGCATTCATTACTTACCGTGCTTGCCCTCCTCACCTTCCAGCGCCTGCAACGTGATCGTATGAAGTTCCTCCTCCAAGTCGACATGGCAATCAACGACGTCCCACGAGAGGAAACCTGTGGATGCGAGACACCGACGAAGTCAGAAAGAGAGAAGAGAGCGAGAGAGAGAAAAAGAAAGAGAGAAAGAGAGAAAGATATGAAACATGAGACATAGATGATATTACAAAGCAAAACGAAATGTTTGCAGCTTTATGTTTGAGACATATTTAAATTAGAAATTAGAAATTAAAATATACCGCACCATTGTACTCAAATAATTTGAAGCCATCAATTATAAAGCATTTTTCACCAAACGCAGATTTACTATTTGCTGGAAAATGTTAGTAGTAGTCGTAGTAGTTTTTCATGGCGTATTTGCTTCCGCGTTAAACCATAGCTTAGACCTCGCAGCTTTCGGCAGAACTGAGATTGTATATTTAAGACACACTCACTCACAATGGTCCACGCTATTTTTGCGTGATTTTTTTTGTTCGTTGCGAAAGCAATTGACTTCGTGCAGTTGGTTTATCAATGCAGTTTTGTCCGCGTGTAACGCAAAAACACATGAACCGACAATTTCACACGATCGCGAGAGCCGTAGTGTTGCGAACGAGAAGGGGTATTGTTGATAAAATGTTTGTTGCATAAGCTAATTGTTGCCAACGCGCCAACCTTGACCGTCGCCAGAGAGCTGAAGCCTTTTTTTCTCCACGAAAGCACGTAGCCGTAGCTCCTCTGGCAAGCGGTTTTCTCTATCAAGCCAGTTTGGTTCCCAATGAATCTCGATCGTTGGGGCGACGGTGTTCAGTAGGCTGGAGCCGTTTTTCGAGCAACGTTCGTAATGGCCTTCCCTAGTGATGTTTCCCGGTATCTGGAAATAGTACTACCGCTAGCCATACTCGTGGCTTTCTGCGGGACGCAAAGTTTGGGCAAGTATCTGCGATGCCACATTTTCCCAGGCGCCTAGTGAGTGATGGCATCATTTCGGCACCTTCTATCCCACAGGTGTGGACGCCCTCAAGTGTCATCAATGCGGGTGGGACTCGTGCGGCACCAACGAGGAACTCGTCGAATGCACACTCGAGCGGGTCAACCAAGTGCACGCAAACTTGCAGCGCCTCGTGAACCTCTCACAATACTCAGAACCGCCGTGTCCTGCAGAGTTTGAATGCTTCGAGTTGCGGCTCACCAACACCCACGGAAACCGCTCGGGCACCGTCAAAAGCTGCACATTTCGGGCGACCAACATGTGCGGCTCGAACGACTGGCGAACGGTCAAAGTGATCGGGTGCAACACCTGCAGCGATCGCGACTACTGCAACGGCTTCGACTCCGCCGCTGTGACCGCCGTCGTTGACACCGGGGCGGGGTTTTCCTTCTCATCCAACTCCCGCTCCTTCTCTTCCTCCACCTCCTTTCTCTCTTCCTCTACGTTAATAAAGAACCTTTTTGCTTGTTTGGCGGCTACGATGGTGACTCTCATGCACCGACCTGCAGCGCACCGGCTTGATGTCGAATTATGACACGGCAGTTACACTTTCCCTTCTCTCCTTCACCATCCGCTGCTTCTTCACACCACGAATAGCCCTGTAGGCAACAAATAAACCGCTTCGCGTTAAACATGTATCTGACGTAAGTTGTCTTTTCGCCGCCAAATCGAATCACATTTTACTTGTCTGCGTTAATTCAACTGCATTTCCATTTTCTCCCCCCCCCTCCCCCCCCCCCTCGTTCAATTCAGCCCTCGAATACACCCATTGCTGGTTACATTAGGTGTAAATTTTGATATCATTGATTGTTCATTGCAACCATTTGTAGGTGCTGTCAAATGCCGACAAGTCGTCTGAAGCACTGTCACGGTCCCTGATTTTCATGATCCATTCAATTAGTTTATCAGTGTCCAATGTGGTGATTGAAATTTGTTTCATTACCAGAAAAATTATTCAAAATACAATACCCGAACAAACAGGTACCATATGATGTGTTAAGGGAGTTCTAAGAAAAAATAAAGAATATTGCCAACCGCTGGGTTTTGCTAGCACCTCGGTCCTCGGTGGTAATGAGTATGTTGACTAGGGTTGATGAATAAGAACATAAGTACAGCTATCTAGTCATTCGCACAGGCAATCGAAGAGCATAATGTTTATACATTCAAATCACGCTAATCGGACGTGCCTTCGTTGATCAAACGATCGTGTCATGTGAGGAGGTTCCTTGTATGACGAATAGATACATTTGAGCAACGCTCGTTGGATTCATGGGTTTCAAAAGAACCGCTGCTACATGGAGACGGGGGCACGAATGACATCACCACAACAGTCAGCAGAAGGAGGTGCGCTGTTTTAGCGATGACTCGGGCTTCTATTCCCGGCGTAACCGCAAGTGGCATCCCACGAAACGAGAAAAACATGTGCGTGCATTTTTTTGCAGTGTTGGTGGCTACCTTCCATATTCCACACAGGAAGAGCTGAACGGACAACGGAGCGTACTAGAGAAAGTCCAATGGCCTAATGGCCACGAGTGCCGGTCATCGCATATTTATGACACACCTTATCCAACAACCCGGGGCGGTGCACCCCAATCAACCGATTGCAGTCCAGATAGGAGCCACAGCGGCCGTTGTGTTACTATATGTCGTAGCAGATGGCTGATAGCGTGAAGTCAATAAAAGTTATTAGCAAAAACGGAAACAAGCCAATAACTCACCTATAGGCGATCAAACTCCATCGAAAAAGTAAGGAAGACGGTTTCCAATTCTTTTAGTTTTATAGCTATCCTTGCCTATAAAATACTACAATATAATTCAAACATCCAACAATATCTAATTGAAAGTGCACTTTCAACTGCACTGGAGCGTTGGGGTCACCAATAGGATGCATTGGTGAAATTGTTCCATGGTTTACAATTAGCAGCAAATACAGTGCTGCCGAAAGGGGAAAATCTGATGGCCGATGTACATTATTGAACATGGAGCAATGGAATTCGGTGAAAATCCACAATTTTCGTTGATTCAAGTCCAGCAAATCACATACAACAAACAAAGGCTAATGGAATTGCATATGGAGGCTGCTTTACAGAATCAGTTTGAGTTTCATAGCACCTTTCGTTGATTCAAGTCCAGCAAATCACATACAACAAACAAAGGCTAATGGAATTGCATATGGAGGCTGCTTTACAGAATCAGTTTGAGTTTCATAGCACCGAAGAACCATGACCGTGACCGGAGTGTCGAAACCGAGTCAGCGTAACCTCAGACCCGAACTACAAAATCAGAATTAGAGTTTCAATTTCGTTGCGCAAACAATGCTTAGTATTTCAAACAGCTGTACGTGAGGGATGCCAGACTTGCTGATGGGCTGATTTGAAAACGCTTTGCAATCAAAAACTGGTTGTCTCCACCGATCCTGAAGCTATCTTTCGTTGCTGTCCTCACTTGAACCTAGCTGATTCACCACCGAATGCGGAACAGTGTGACACTGCCGTTTAAGTTGCGGTTTCCATGTGTCCCATATTGCCCCTAACGTCATTATTCACATTTCGCCCTCTTGTACAAATCGAACCTTTTCTGGTTCTCGTTGGTATTTCGCTCGAAGAACGTTCGCGTTCACAGACTACCACAGCATGTATTCGACCAACGAGGGTTACAATTGTTTTAATCCCTCACATCCTGCCATCGGAGTGTCTCATTATCCTGATATCACATCATGCTATTTTTGCAAGCACTATAACGTTTTGGGGAGAAGTCCTGACATGGGACCCTCTACCGTTCGGCTGGCTATTCGGTTAACGGCACAAAAGGGATCATTTTACACTCGAGTTTTCCGTAAAAATGTTAACTGTATCTCCTTGTGGGGGAACTCTACGAATGAAATTGCCCCATTACAAACCATGGCCTAGGGGATGAGTTTTAACATGTCTCCAATTCTGCAGCAGTTGGTGCCCTTCGGCGGTTCTTTTGAGGGCACCTTTAAAACAGATAAAGTTGACTCATTCGTTTTTTTTAAAGTAAAAAAATGTAAAAATACACCCTCAATCTGGCGATCAAATAGTAGCGGAGTTATGGAGTAGGAACTCAAATAAAATTCAACCTCCACCCACCTACACGCTCTGTCTTCGCACGGCACGTTTCCTGACACGCAATCATTGATTTATGCATGATAAACACCGTCTGGATCGGGATTTCAAGGTTCACCCGATTTTTTCTATCACTTCTGAATTCATGATTTTATTTTCATTGTTTGTCCTGTTTGGCTTGAGCTAGATTACACAGCTCCCAGCTCATGAAGCCTGCTGTGAGCCACTTCTAATGCGGTCGTGCTGCGGATAAACAGCAGGGGAGAAAACATGCAATTTAGGGGGCAGTTCATGAGTGAAACTATAGGTAAATCCTGGTGTAGATGAATGGTCTGTGAACAACATGTTGTTGTTGAATGTTGAGCCAAATGTCAGACTATTCTACTCATTGTAAGACTGAGCTTGGCAACCAATAAGTTACTGATGAAGAAAACATACTGGGACGACCTTTAAAGACACTTCTTATCCGCTCCCCATAGGAGAACTCTTTTGACAGGTTCGGCATCAGGGTTATTTAAGGCTATATTTGATTGGACCTATTATCTGCACAGCGTTCGAATGTGCTATCCGACAGAAGTCTATCGGTTTCTTACAGTTTCGAGTTAGTATTTTAAACACATCGTACGGGGAAGTCCTACAAGAGCTTACAGGTTCCTTAAGGGCCAGGAGCTTCTGGAAGAGAATGGGAAAAACTTTCCCGCCAAGCACTCACGCCACCCACCAATTGCACAATCAGTCAGCCGTTGATCCGTAGAATCAGTAGAAAAGAGATGGACCAATTGAAACTCGTCGACCATAAATTCGCCTCCTTCCCGGCCGTTGAAAGCAGCCACCAAATCGCGACTCAAGTGGACACCTGGACGAGGCCCTGGTAGAACGCACGCTTCGACGGACAGGAAAATCGAGAGTATTCCGTGCGTGCGTGTCCCGCGCCTGGAAAACCGACCCTCCGAGAGCCTACCGGTCACCTCACAGGAAAGCTTTTGATGAAGCCGCTGTGTAGAGCCAATGAAGACTCATTATTCGCTCCGTTAATTAGATTAGCAATAGGATGTGCAAATGCGAAAAACCAACTGTTCAGGAAACGCGGAATTGAAGAGCAACCGGCGCATAAGAAGGCTTATTTCATTTGCACTCAGGGCTTACGGGTTTTGCTTTCCATCAATGCCACTGGCTGTTTACGCGTTTAAGCGTCGTCTATGCCCCCATGTTCCTCGAGGCTCTAGGCTGGATCAAATTCTAGATAGCAAAAACGAAAATCAGGCTGTGCAGGCCAAATTCTATTTATTGAGGTCCCATCCATGAGGAGCAAACCTCATTCAATCCACCACCCGCTCTGTGAACACTTTCTTCCGTGGTTAGCTGTTTATTTTTTCAAAACATATCAGCTTCCATCGTTTGGGTGAGCCATCAGTAGCACGGGGTTGAGAAGGAACCAACAAAGATATCGAAACGAATCCGCAGGGCGCAAACACGTAACGCGTCTGCGTAACACCACAAGGGATACGCATGACACTTTTCAGTCCCGAAAAGAAGGGTACACTACGGAACGACGGTGTCGCCAATTCCAAGCTTTCATCATCCCCAATTGACAGAATATAGGCCATAGAATCCACGAAACCATAATGGCCCATGGCGCCAGATTGAATTACAATTGTCGAACCGCCATACAATCTGCAACCCATTGGCTTCATGCGTCTCCCCTTCGGGGGAGTGGCACTGGGGCCTTTGTGGTGGTCAACTCGATATCGGTTTTCCGGCAGGTCGGTGAACTTCCCGCCGAACCTCGAACCGTTTTCATTCACCTGCATGTCGGCGCACATTTATGCCCAAAGTTGGACGGCGACTACAAAAAAAGGGCGCGAAGTAGACGCGTTTAAGATATCGCATATAAGCCATTCATTTAACTGTGCGATTTAAATAAAAAATTGAACACCCTGACCCTTTTTCTGTGGTGGAATATTTAGTAACATGAAACCATCACTCCCCAAATAGCCCGAGTTGCAGCAACCCTTGCTACTCCTTTCGAAAAATATTCCTTACGATAGGCGACAGAAGGGTTTTTCATATGTCTGGCAGGAAACGGCTCCCATAATGATCGCTGTGCGACGCGAGACTTGTTTTTCACCATGGAAAACCCGCTATGCTATCATTTCGCTAGTCACTCTTACATAAATCTAGGCGCGTCGAGGCTGTCAAATCGCGCGGAACGAACGGAAGGTCCAACACGGGTAGGCGATACATAAGCGATGAAAAACAGGAATGACGATGGAGTTTTGTCAATATTTTAGACAAAATTTAAGAACTTTTATGCAATCCCATGACCTGGCTCTTCACACTTATGTCGCTGCTCAAATTGCTCCAGCGGGTGCCTGGAAGGGCGTTGGATGCGAATCCTGACAGTCTACGCGCCTGGTATTTCCGTAGTGTGACGCCAATCCCAACACGCTGCTAGTCCTTCATTTCTTTTCGCCTCATCGCCTGTCTGCGATCGCCTACCCCTCACGTGTGGTACTGCGTATAAAATCGTTGCGCAATAGAATATATCGTATGGCAAAATCGATTTCGTAACTCATCGCTTTTCCGCTTTTCGTAACATTCCCTAATTAATTTTCGGTCACTTAAACGATTTTTGTTTTTAAATTTTTCTCAGACATTCTTTTTTATCTTTAGTATAAGTGATAAAAACTGTCAAACCCAGGCAACTAGAGACGCGGTTGCCTCAATCCGGAGAAGGCAACCCCTTCTAAATTAGTCTGCGGTGCGGTTCTGATCGCAGATTGTTCGTTGCAGATTGAACATTCGCCACATTGAAAAGCAGCAACACGACGGGTACGCCACCCTCGTGCTGGTAACGTGCCATATTCCAATCAGGATATCACCGCAATATCGGCGCCAAAAATGAAGTACTCGAAAGGCCCAAACGCAAAGCCATCGTCAGCAGACGGTCGAAGGCATGAAGGCAGGGGTAGCGGTTGATGTTTGCTCGCATTTTTTGCTTCCGGAGATCTGCGGAAGGATAATTTTGGGTCCAAAAATATGATTACTGCTGTATGGCTTCACTCTGCCAGAGAGAGTAATGCGAGGCAAACAAAAAGGACCACAATAGTTGTTCCTTTGGCTTCGGAAGGAAAACTTGAAGACGTAATTCTATTTTCACTAGAATTATATCACCCCAACTCATGGTGGATGGATCCCTCGTTGTGGATTCGAAGTGTTTTGCATCATCAGATGGTAGATTTATTCCGAATTGAGAGCAATACAGTAAAGAAGATGTTATCCGGTTGTCGAACTACAACGGTCTCATCGATCTTCAACAAGCGTGATTTCCATTTTCAGGCAAAGCACCTGATACCGTTTGTGACGTAGATAGAATTTGACATGCTCCAAACCCAACCGAACCGAGCCCCAATTGTTTTTGCTACAGAGGTTTTTGTTTGCCCAATTTTGCCGAACCCAAAATATACCAAACAAAATCGATTCCGCCTGTCCAAATGGCCCTTTTTTCGGTGCCTTACCACGGTGCCAGGTCTGGGTCTCAGTTTTATTTTCGGCTTGTTTGCTGATGCCCTTACTGGCTCCCTTACTCCGCGCACTTTCCATTCTTTGTTTTCCTCGAGGCTTATTTTTTATGTTTTCCCTCAGCTAAGCGGATTCCATGTTCGCAAAACGGATGCATCTGCAAAACGTCAAAAATCTCACCGTTTCATTCCGATATGCTCCGAATTTGACTTCGTAGAAGAGCCCGATTTCGAATTCCGAAACCAAATTGCTAGACTGGAATGTTATGCCGTCGGCTTCGACACGCAGCACAAGAACATTCGTGGCCAGAACTGAGGTGGTGAGAGCAACATGCAGCAGTCTAATCGTGGTAATTCGTGTGCATTTCTATACAGTTCGCTCACTGCAGTCATATTGCAGCTTAATTCACTCACGTCATCGAGCAAATAGATCTAAATTGTTTCCGATAAATTATGACCTCATTTGGGATCAACTATTGAAAGTATACGCTAAACCAACGCTCTGGCAACAATCGGAAGCACAGCAAACTCCATTAAGTATGGAAATTTTATTCAAAAAACACATAGTACCATCGTTTTCCCTTCCTCCCTGCCCAGTTTGATAACTTTTTTTTTTAAATTGAATTATTAGCTCATTTAGACAACTTTAAAAAAAATTGAATTATTAGCCCATTTCAAACTTCACTCTGAGCCAGAGGCCAGACCCCTTGTCGTACGCAGTCGCTATCAAATGGCGTTCCTACTCAACGACGGGTAGAATAATTGATGATGGAGCGGTATATAAGGAAATACGTGTAAAAAATGCTCCCAAAATCAGCGCCACGAATCTCCTGCGTCTACTACATGCCTGCCCTGGCCCCTTTCTCTCCCCCGAACACTTCCTAGAGGCCGTACGGACGTGACGTAATTGAAGGATAATATTTTTGGGCACCCTATAATTACCCCGGCACGCTATAACGCCATTCTGTCAGCCTCTTTCCTGGAAGCAGCATGTGTTCCCATCCCTGTTTAAATAGTTTCACTCACTTAGAGCCGGTCTTCGGAACGAGGCGAATAATGTAAAAAGGGGCGCATGAGGACCGCGCCGTGGAGCAGTCATGAATTTGAAATGAAAACCAGAGGTACTATAACTTTCAGAAAAAAGGATACATGTTTGGGAGTCCCTTGTATCGTGGCGACCCTTCACGTGCGCTGTAGACTACCGTGTTGGAATGTTGCTACCGAGCACCGAAACAAGCCATAATATGTGCTTGAAAAGATATGTACCCTAACAAACCTGCCTCGTTCGTCTCGGAAACCGACACAGCATGGCCCGGTCGCACGAAGAGGAAAATGAGGTCCTGTGCGCGCGTGTGTGTGTGCATATGTGTATGTACAGCAGTTCCAGCTGGTCGAGCCTGTGGCAGGCTTCCAGCTGATTGCATGCCTGATTCAAATCGTTTTATGATTATATCCTCCGTGCTTTCTAACGTTAAGCGAAGGCTCTCAACTACCTTTTTTTTAAATCAATACGAACAGGGCATTCCAACGGCTGCCTTAGAAGTTTCGCGACAGTTTTGGATGTGTAGATTCGAGTAGAAAAATAAACCGAGGTAGAAACGTGGGAATTGTTTCTTAAGAGGACTTCCAGAATATATTCGTTTCGGATAAATCTACTCTACATGCTAAAGAAGTACAATATTGGGCGATTTTTTCTCATTCTCATTCACTTGCCAACGGCTACATTGGTCCAAAATCGCATATCGGCTGATGCTTGGAAGGCACCACAGGGAGAGCGCCAAGAAATACAGATTTCGGCCAACGAACAGCATGAGGAGGTAAGCATGCACCATAAAAAATCTCTCATGAAAACTCAGCATTGGGACGCGTTTGCGCACAAAGTTCTACCCGCATTCGACTCGTGCCGGCGGGTTGACGTGCGAAGGATTTGCCGGAGGAATCGCACCGTGCGGGTTCCGTTCGCTCTGGAGCCTTTGGTCTGCCTTGCGAACTGATGGCTGAATCGTTTTTGGAACGTAGCCAGCCACAGACCTCTGCCGGCCCGCGACGAACAGCGGTTTCGGCTAGCAGCACGGACGCCATTGACTAGGTCGTGAAAAAATCTAAAAGCAAAGGTACCTAAAGGGAATATGTTCAAGTACCGTCGGGAAAAACGGGTCGCTGTGGCGACGTGGAAAAATTTAGAAAGCAAAATAAAGCGTCCGAAGACTCAGGAGCAATCGTATGGCGAGCGATGTGTCTACAGTATGGCTATAATTTTATTTTTGCTCAAATCAGCCACTTTTTTGTAGGCATATTTTGAACGAAAGCCTCTTTTTGCTGCCAGGTCGAGATTCGGTTCCACGGGGTCTGGTTGGGAAATGATTGCACCTAATGAGCAACATGCTACTCGCCCATCGCCATTCAAAAGGACGATGGGACTACGATACGGTGGCCACTTGGCATGTAACGAATCGTTTTTCACTGTGTTTCATGACTACGAGCGCAGCAGTTTCGCGGCAACATTCGATCAAGAACCATCCTCGTCCCTAAAAGGGCATCAAACGTCAGTCCAGCAATCACGCTACCCGGATGATGACGGGATGTCACCAGCAAATCTTCTGATGAAATTGAACCATAACTCTAGGACCACTTTAATGTTTGGGAGCTATGCAACACGATTGAAGTCTGCTATAATTATTTAGAAACACACTTCTTCTGAGTCGTGAGTAATTTTTCCACCTATTTTCGTATTGTTTGCATCACCAATATGCTTGCAGTGGCGCAAATAACTTTAATGTGTGAAATACCTTCAAAGGGCTTTGCAGCAGGTGACTTTCAGCGTCCACAGAGTAGGATCCGTAGTTCAACATGCTTCCGCTATTGGTCCTTACGTGCATCGCTTCCGTTGGATTTCGATTTTGCGAAAGTTTCTTTTTTGTCCCGATTCGGTCCGGGTGGAGTTTTATTTTTTCCTTTTTCGCATGTCACACGCAAGACTCATCCCTCTGCTGGCTGTAGCCGCTGACAGCGAATTCCGTAATGCCAGTGGGCCCGAATGGTGACACGAAAACAGCATTGCGTATAATCGACCCTAGTGAAATGGAAAAACTCGCCTCGCTCCGGAACCGGAAATAGAACTACGCTAGGATTTGCTGATCGATCGGGCACTTCGGGGAAGGCATGGTTTGCTTTACATGAAATTCGCGGGACTATTCCAAAGATTAGCTTTATGGATGACAAACTTCTTGGTCCCAGTTCAAAATCGAGACAGTAGGCAGGAAAAGCATTTTAAGATAACTCTCCCCACGTTTACCACTCGTTTTCTCATCGCGCCGGGAACCGTAGTGACAGGGAAGAAAAATACACTCACCGTGTATTCCACGGAGCATTGCTCTAGTGGAAAATGAAACACTTTTGACAAGGGGTGGAGTCTAGGAAAAGGTTTTCCCTCTCCATCTCACTTGTGTAGTTTTCCTCTGAAAGGCTTTCGCGTGTGGCCATCAAGCGGACATCCCACAGGGAAGTGTGAGAAATTGTTCTAAAATTGCACAGCAGATGCTTCATTTTCCCAGGCTCCCGAGCCAGCCGGTGTAGAGGAATTCTAAAGAAGTCTCCGAAGAGAAGACAGCAGTAGGGCGAAATCGATTTTTATGACCACTGGCGTACTTCCATCTGTAGTGTGTCTTTGGGCGTAGCCTATAGTGAGGAACTAATGCAAGCCTGTGGAGGAGTAATAACCATAGCGGCTCATAAGAAATCGTAGTCTGAAAACCCAGTTTCACTATGTGGTCTTTCAAATACAATACGATGGTAGAAAAAACGACTCGTTTTAAACCAGACAAGATACGTTACTTCCTTTAAAAGTAGCACGAACCGCTACCATTCCACGCCCGCAGTCGTTGGGAGCAATGGCGTCCATTTCCATGTCAACACTTCTGCGGGAAAAATGAAAGATGCATACCAATTGAGATGGATGAGCTAAACACCATAAAAGTAAGGACCACTGGCCCATTCGAAATTAGTGGAAACGGGCTTTGTGTTTTCTCCCTTCGCTCGCAACTCTGCTTCTCTTATCGCCGGATACGAGGTGGTATATTTCACACGATGATTAAAGAGATCCATGGCAATCCCTCCATTCCTAGAGTCCTGGAATGTAAGGATCTATTTTTACTGTGAGAATAAGCATTGGGAAGTGCGAAACATTCATCGCTGCGCCGACGTTTAATCACGGTTTGTCCAGCCGCGGGCAAAATAAGAAGGCAAAGTAGCATGCCGAAAATGGAACTGTTTGCTGAAATAGATTATTTTAAAATAAAATCCGCCTACATGAATGAACGTAAGTGTTGCTAGCATAATTTGCGTACCCTAATCATTTATATTTTGAGATATTCCCTCGAGAAAGCTTTCAAATCTCTCGACATTTATAGCACAAAGCGGAATCCGCCTTGTCTTAAATTATTTATTTTCTTTTGTCTAAAATAATATACAAATAAATTTATTAGCGCTGCTTACGGTAAAACGTGTCGTTTGTAGTAAACTGTGCCTGCCAGTAGGACACGGCCTAATATGGCCAACGAAAATCCTTCACGAATACAGAGCCAAATCATTTGCAGCCCTGTGATAAATAAATCAGATTTAAAAGCTCACCCATGGCCGACGACGTTGGCAAAATAACGTAAAAGTACTTTGGTAATCGCCCAAAGGGAGTCTGTTTCAGCCTAGTACATTGGTGTCCCAACAAATACTTTCACCTACAAACCCTCCACTGGACGCTGCTTTTCCTTTTGCTTCTGTATTTTTTTTACACTTTTCCGCTTCTCCGCTAGGGTTCGCTCCCTCCTACGCGCGAATGGCGGAGCGAATAATTTCATTATACTTGTGTATTCATGTTCTCGTCCCCCAGACGTCGGCTATGCCCGGCAGCGTCCGTTTCGGCCCGAAATGCCGACCCGGCCTCTGCTAATATTTGCCTACGCTTTTACGGCCACGATAGCAATTCTGAGGGCCAGGTTAGAGTGAGTGACGAGGACACGAAGTAGCATCGTCCGTTTCGCGTCTGAGCAATCGCCATAATAGCACAAGGCTGCCCTGTCTAGGCCTAACAAATGGTTCTTGGAATAGGATATAGACTTCCCGTCTGAACGTGATAGATTTGCGGAACAGCCGTCCGTGCGGGTGAAAGAGAGAGGAGGTGTTAAGGATGATGTAATTAATTGCTAACTATCGCAGAACGGCTTTCCTTTCCTATCTGGCGGCGGATAACGACGGCCGGTGGATTATCTTTTCCGTCGGTTTATGACCCGCATTCGCTAATTGACGATGAGGCATGCGATGAGGGGACCCTGGTGCGGATATCTCTCCACTCAAACCCCCACCGCTGAGTGCGAGATGGGTTCGTGTGACGCAGGAGACTGTCATAAAAATTCATTGCAGTCGACGAATGCACCTACCTTTGATAAGCCGTTGAAGGATGATATCCTTATGATCCTGAGAGTGTGGCTCACCAACGATGATCAACAGATAGCAGCCGGTGAGGGGACTCGGCGGACCAACGCCGAGGATGCTGGGTGGCCCATCGGAGCCAGCCCCGAGATCGATGCTCCCCCCGTGGTGCTGCCCGTCCCCGTTCGCCTCCATCGACGCCACCTGATCCTGATCCATCTTCGGGCCTTCCGTTGGTGCTGGCGCACAAATAACCTCTAGTTAAAAGATAGGCTTCTCTGGTTGGCAGCGAGATCGGCAGCGGCAGAAACTGGATGAGAGACGCTCTGAGCTGGTGCTTCTTTTTTTGTATACTCTATATATTTCGCTTGTCCCAACTTCTTGCAATAGGTCACATTCACGGTTTCGCTTCAATAAATCACTGGATCGCAGTACGCAATCTCCCAGGAAGCTGCTTTACTTTTTCTTCAAGCTTTTGAACTCTTTGTCACCTGACTGCCCCCGAAAGGAGCAGACGCTGGGTGGATAGATGGATGGCTAAGTATACCCTGTACTGTGGATAAGTACAGGTCGGGTCTCCTTTTTTATGCTGTGTTGTGTGATTCACACCCTAAACTTCGTGTCCTGCCTTTGCACTTTATCGCTCACGACTAACACAGTGACACCGCTTGGGTTGAGTCCACTACCCTTGTTTCCCAGTTAGCTCACGCGAACGGCCGAAGCGAAAGTCCTTGGGAAGAGAGTCTTTAAACTTGGTTCTCTCACTCGGGTCTCTCAATCCCACTCGGTGCAAGGAGTGGATTTTCCGTTGCTCACACACAACCACTTGCCAAAGAAAGCTCAAAGCTCACGAACACTGGCACACTTCGTTCCTAGATCGATCCTGTCGATGCTCGGGAAAAGTGTCTCACTTTTCTCAACCCCCCCACTTCGATGCTTCAATGAGCTTTTTTCCTAGTTGGATCTTGTGCCAGTGAAATTCAACTTCATCTATTCACGATCGCTCATTTTCTGGAACCGATGTTTTGAGGTTTTATCCTATGAAGGAATTCTTTGCAAATATTCAAATAAATCCTGTCGTTATGAACGCGAGAGCTTGGGACAGGGATCGATTTTTCTTCAACGGTGAGTGCCCAACGGGGAAACTCGAGTGGATGTTCTAATTATGATAGTTCTTTAAATGGTTTAGCTTATAGGTTTAATTTATTTGCTGTATGTAGACGTCTATGACCCTTAATTTAGAACTAGTGTGGTAACGTAACAGTTGCTTCCTTCCAGCCACGTATGTGTTAAAACGTATACTGCACTGAAGGTCTCGCTCTCTTTTCCTTTTTCTTACTCCTTGCGCACCTGATTATCCTTCGAAGAAAATCGACGTCGACGACACACGGACCCCGCAGAATGAGAAACACTAGACAAACACAGTGCCACACTTGCTCACTCTCGCGGACGATTTCTAGACTTTTCTGGGTTCTGTTTCCCCGCAATGGTCTACTAGCTTGTGGTGCTTTTCTTTGGTGCAATTTTCCTGACTTTTCTCAACTGCTCGTTAAGGATTGTGACTGTTCATCAATTCTCGATGTTCTCTCCGGCTGACTTGGGGCAATTTCTGTTTCGTCACTCCACAACCCGCATGGATCGTTTTTAATGCTTCACAACTGATGGCAGACGTTGTATTTATCTTTCACAGCAGCGCTTGATTTATTCTTAGTTTCGCCTCTATGCCCTTAGTTTCTTGTTGGTTTTTTCGCCCTAATTAGTTCGCGGATGAATTCTTATCTTCGCTGGTGGTAATTCGGCTTTTTGCGTTTGCCCGGAGAGATCACTTCTACACGACCGGCGTTTTCGGAGTGCAGTACCCAAGTCACCTGCGCGTTGCTGTGAAAACGATTCCAGTATGACAGACACGACCGTCGACGGGTTGCTTCTGGCCTCTGGTGCTGCGGCTGCCGTTTTTGGCTTCGGTTTCTGCTTCTCGGCTCGTCGTGGCCCTGTTTCGTGTGTCATGCGAGCAAAAGAAAAATCTCCCATGGAGAAGAGAGCGCCGCATCGGAAGACGGGCGAGACAGACATGACGGCGATTTTTTGACGGGACGCGATCGCGCATGCTTCAATTCGATTTTCGTCCGCTACCGGTTGCTGTGTGGGTGTGTGTGTGCATATGCGACCACTCTTTCTCATTCACCCACCCGTAGAGGAGAGCGGGGGTAGTGGGGGGAAGGGGGCAGGGGTTTTCTTTTCGACGCTTTCCTTTACCGCTTCGGGTTGCCGTTGGAGCTCCCAACTGGCGACTTCGGTCGCACACACCCTGCTTTGGAATTGCCGTACCCCGTTTTCCTCATTTACCACCATTGTTTTTAATTAGAAAAATAGAGAGAGCGAGAAATAGAGTACAGAAAGAGAAACAGATTGAGAGAGAGAGAAAGAGAGAGAGAGAGGTAGAAAGAGAGAGTTGGAGAAGAGGGACAGCGTCGAAATATTTCTTCCATCTGTTTTCGATCTCAAACATGCTCTTTCCGCTTACACATTCCGCTCATTCTATGTCGCTCTCTCGGGTATTACTGTGTTTCTAAGCATTTGCTCCAGGCAAATTCTACTGACCCATACTTCACCCATCACGTTCATCCCCTACCTCAACAATCCACATCCTGCACCACCATTTCCGATGGATTGATTATCATAATTTTCATCGCTTTTTCGTATCGGCAAGCGCCTTTTCAATAAGGTTTATGAATATTCGGATTATGGATATTCGGATGAAAAAATAGGAAGATGCCTCTATTCGCTTGTTTCGGTTCATCATTAGCGTTTTTCAGTTCTTAGGCGGTTTTCAACCGGGTTGTCTCGAAAATGTGCTTGATAGTTTGGACCCTAGGACCTTCCCTGTTCGGCCAAGGACTCACCATTAAAGATCATGAATGTGAACATTTCCAATGCCTTTTCTAACAGAACGGTTCAAGTGGAATCCAAAGGGATCGTTTTTTGATTGGAAAACTCCCATCGATTGGCCATGAAATAATTCGCGATGTATGAAACCGACGATAACGATACGAACTCAAAAATCAGCCCATATCGGAAAGAAGTTGCACTACTGTAAGCTCACTATGGAAAACCGAAACCGTCCGGGCGACCGGGAACAAAACGATGGTACCAGAGGCGTGGGAGGAGGTTCGTTGGTCAAAGGCACGATAGACTCGACCGCCGGTGCCGCCATTATGGGTGTGAAAAGCGAAAAGAAATTGCCCGCCACCACATTGCGAACGAACATTTCTATCTCACCATGAAAGAGAAGGGACTGCACCGCCGACGTGGACGCGAATGATCAGGCTGCACGAGAGGAATCACGAACTGGGAAAAAAGATGCTAAGTGATCGAAACAGTAGTTTCGCCGAATAAGCTCTCCGGTCTGGTCGCAGCGCCCGATAAGCACCGGTAATGAGTTTGTTGATTCGAATCCGCCGGCAGCCAAAGCCCGACGGTAATTGCCCAGGAAAAGCGGTGCTATTTCGCAAACGTACTGTGGGAAAACTCGCCCACCGGCTCCATTCACGTGGTGGCCAATTTGTTGAAAAAGCCTTCCTTAAGTTTTGATGCACGGATGATGCTCCCAATGGCGCTGATTGTGGTGAACTTTAATCGCCATCTCAATCGCCATCTCCGATGAAATTTTCGTCAGTTTCGTATCGGAAACGTTTGGGAAACATTATACACAAGCAAGAACGGTATTGAACGGTCGAACGGCCACTTTATCTTTGGGATGTGATGAAAACCATGAATAATCATATCGGCCAGAAATGCTCACGCTGAGTGATCACATTCGTGGCTCATGGGCACATTAGCATAGTTGGACATATTGCAAATTTTACCCTTTTTTATGTATTGCTGTGCAATCTTATCGCATTTGGTACTTCGCATCATCATTAAGATGACTGTCAGAGAGAAAATTATCTTGCAAAGTATCGCTCGTACAATTTACAAAGGACCGTGAGCAAGAATGCTTTGATCAGCTTCAGTTTCAGTTACGAAAACGTCTAGTGCATTCGCAAACGCGCCTTCCCACCATCTCGATTTGTGAACCTTCTTCTTCGTTAACCCGATTTACCCAACCTTTACAAATATGTTTTCAAACGTTCGATACACTTGAAGGCCTCCAAAGTCTTTCTGTACACTGCATGACTAAAGTGGCCCCACCGCTTTGAACATTTTGTTGCTCCCGAACAGCAAGCAGCCAACAGTAAAAGCGCCGAAAATGAACCACCCCTAAAATATACTATGCACTTTCCGAACTGCTATGCCGTGTGCGAGAAAGTTTGGAAAGTCTCCAGTGGGAATTGAATTTCCCCGGAATCAAACTTCGCGCTCTTCGATGGCGTTCGATCGCTTGTTCCAGCAATCTATCGGCAATGGTCCGAGCGGCTTCCGAATGAAATTGAATCTATGGCTCGGCTAAAGTTCCATGGATCCCCCACGCCTCCCAACGGTGGCGCGCCCCTTCAACTCCAATTGCTCCAGATAAATAATCCGATATTAAAGCTTGCAGCACAATTGCCTTTCTTCGGTGGCCTTCATGGCATTTCGTTCGTATGGTTCAGTTTTCCTCGACCGTGACAATCGCATTCGGCAGTTTTAATCATCCTTCGCTTACTTTTTTTCCTCTGGCGCTCGATCTAGAGTGAAATGAAAGGAAAACCCGTTGGACCAGAACCTCCAATTCCGACCCCGGCAGGCCGCGCCAGCACAACACGAAGATCGGTGATTTTTCAGTTGCTAATGCCTTTAACAACTTTTCCCGTACCGATCAAATCAACCCACCGCAAGGCAAGCCTGTTCCGCTAATTGAGCTCCTTTCCCCTTTTTTGACCTCTATTCGGCATTTCGTGGTTTTGCATGTTGCTCGATCCAGAGGCACGTTAACTAACGCAGATTTTTTTTATTCTCCTTCGTCGTATGACAATCAAGCAAACAACAGCTTGATAACTGTACATTTTCTTAATTTTTGTTTTTTTCGCAATCACTTTCCGGGCGACGAGTTTGTTTGCAAAAATGCTTCAAGCGTCACGTGCGCAGTTTCAATTTACCTTTCAAAGTTCCGAATTAGGCTCATCACCGAATTAGGCTGCAAGATTAAGCGTTTAAGAATAACTGCCGCTGCTTCACGATGCTCATGAATTGCCGGATGTTGGCAACAAATGGCCCAAGTCAACGGACGATCGTCGTTCCGGCTTTTTTTCGATGATCTGACCTCTACTGTCAGTTCTATGGGTAGAGTGTATTCATTCCGACACTGTAAATTAAGAAAAGCCTACAGAAATATTGCACCTGTGCTGGAGAGAAAATCATCGCCACTCCCCTCGAAACGAGCCAAATGGTGAAGTCGGAAAATAAACTTGACGCGAAACATTCCCCCGTACCTGGACAAAGCGGCTGAGCTGGAAAGAACGAGCATTTATATACAAACGATTGAGCATTTATGTTTTGCCACGCTGGAGCGGGATCCCTGTCTGCCTGGGCGGGGGACGGTGGTGCCGTTGGCGAAAAATGGCTCCAGCCATTCGAGACAAATTCGTGGTACCTAGTCTGTCCTCTACAACTCTTTTGCAGTGGCATGAAAAATTCAACATTTACCGGTTTGTAATTTGCAACGAAGCAAACTGATCGGAAAACGGATGTTGGGTTACTGGATCACAATGGTTTGTTGAATTATTTAGCGCAAAAACAGTAAGCGAGGTGAAATGGTTCACTTCTTCGAAATAGCATTAATAAAACTTTAACCTTTGTTTAGGAAACGTTACTACTAGTACTATCTTTGTTAGTAATACCGACCTAATATACGCCAGCAATACATATGGTTCTTGTAACTTAGCTGTTTTATAACTAGGACAACGTTCAAACAGTTATGATTCGTTCTAGCGTCACAAAGTGTTTGTGCCAATACATAGGAGCAATCTGTTCTTACATTTATTACTCGACAGCTTATCAGGGAATGCGATAAAACATGATAGTTTCGGTAACTTGTTTACCGGCTGATAAATCGTTTCTCTTAAATGGAGATAAGTTCATCGCTGGCCAGGCATGTCAGCCGGCACTACATCCGTGCTACATGTAGGAATGAGCTTGTTCACTTGTCTCCAGACAGTAACGTGCACTGGGTTCAAAAATAGCCAGCAATTCGATCTTAACACGGGGTACAGCTGCAGCTCATCGGTGGAGAGCAAATCAGACATGATGCTTTGCAGTTTGTCACCGGTGTGGAGTGGGCACCGGGAAGAGGCCATGGGGCGCGGGATGAGATGGCAAGAGTTTGCAGCGAGAGTGAGAAGTTGCACGTGCCGGGAACGACGGAGAAGACATCGTGGGGCCGTTCAAATGTCAAAGCGAACAGCTGTGAGGTGATGGCACAGATGTTCTTCGCACTGTGCAGACGAACGCTCCATTTCCACGTATCCACCGGCACCCCAATGGTGCGCGAATTTTCCACTTCACCTGCAGCAGCGGACTTCGTGAGGATTCGCCTGCGAGGCCGGAAAATTCGGAAAAGATGATGGTGCATTAATTTGAGAGAGCGATGAAAAATGGGAGCGAATAGAAAGATAGAGAAAATGGGAGAGAGAGAGCGCGCGTGGATCACTGTGATGTGGTGAACTACGTCATGCAGCGCAGATTGCATATGCGCAGGAGCATGTTGCTTCTTCCCGCTCGTACGAACTGGCAGCGTTTCCTTCTTCTTCCACCGGTTGGGGTTCTTCGGTGGAAATGCACCAAAAACGAACAAATGACGGCTAATGACTGCATGCATGTATTCCTGCATGCGACTGCACTGCATTCGCTAATCAACCAGCACAACGGGGCTCTGGCACGCGTTTACGGAGCAGAGTGCGAATTGGGTCCCGATTCAGAGGCAGCCTAACGTTTTCGGGTGCCACCCAACCTTCCGACACGCTTCGGAAAGCGGCCAAGCACCATAAAGCACACCGCATGGTGCAGAAACTCACAACCCGCGCCCGGCAATAATACCGCATCTTCCAACATCGCCATCAGTTGCTACGATTGAATCTTATTAATTAATTAGGAAGGAAAGCAGCGCCAGGGAAAGCCGGATGCCCCATCAGGTCAATTATTCGATTAACAGGTGTTAACTGCGTTGGAAAGCAGACCCGTTCGACACGGTCATCGAAACAATCACCAAATAAACGAATGGGAGCGACTTTTTCCACTGCATCTTTTTGCAATTGTTCTCATGACTGTTCGAGTGTCCCCTGTTGGATTGCTTTTTCTTTTCCATCCCCCCGGCGAACATCACTTGGAGCATGGCAAAGGTCAATGATCTTGTCCTCAATTGTTTCGCTCTCGAAATAGTTTGCTACTTCTTACTCCCTCTTAAAATTGTGCTAGAAAACAAGTACTGTGCTAGGAAAGCAATATCCGGAACAAGAACGAGCACACAAACCATGCCAACTCATTTACCTTGCCCATAGCAACAGCTCGTTGCACCTGAATAGAACTATTTTATATTTTGGCGCTGGATATGGAAAAAAAAAACACATACTGGACATGGTCTCAGCATATAGTCATTTGTTGGAAGAAATTTCCAAGAGGTTTTCATGCTGCCTTCAATGCCTTCTAGGTTTAAGTGAATGCTATCTAAAAGCGTTCCATCGCTTTACAACACTCGATATTTGTGAAAAGAAAGTATTCTCGTTTATGCGGCTCTGGAAGTAGCGGTGAGCATTTTTCCAGCAGCATTATGCCATCCACACAATGTCTTCGATCATCTCATCAATCTGCTGGAGAAGCTGTGCAACGGAAATGACGCAAAAAAATAGAACCCGCCTTGCAAATATTCGTCCGCCCCCGGTTTCAACTTGACTGGCGCATTCGACTATCCGTCGGTGTTCAACGTCCTATTTGATGCCTTATCACAAGCCTCTGATGTTCTGCTGTCGCTGTTCACACACCTCCCACACCTCCGTTCGTCTCGCACGCTGATGGACCGATCGATAAAGTTATCTTTGGCACTGTCACTGGGCCATCGTTCGCCCGTTGTCCAATCTCATATTTCATCAGCAGAAACGAATAAATAAGGAAAAGCTGTCCCAAGCACACCAGGCCCCAAAGGTTGGTCATGGCCAAGTAGCGACAGCACTGCGCACGGAGGGAAGAAAAGCACCATGAAGCCCATTCGCATCGGCAGCGAGAAGCAAACGGGCGGTATGGCTTCATTTGTCCCTGTCTACGACTGGTACACTTCACATCCTCCGCGTTCTTTGCTATTTGAAGCACCCAGCACTCTGCCCCATAATACACCCAATTTAGTTTCCTCCCAATCTCGACAAACTCGCGAATCCCGAAACATCAAATGGCATCCAAAATGGATGCCTTCTACGTACTGGATTCCGACACCGCAAGAACTGGATTTGCGACACAAGATCCACTTTTTGTGTCCGTGTTTCCTTCGATTTGTTTCTATATTTGTCGCCGGGGGTTTTATTTCTATTGTCGCCCATTGCCTTCCCCCAACACATGCCCACACGGACCCCGTCGAATCCTTTTCTGGCACATAATTTCCGCAAATGTGGTGGCAAATGGTGTACGATCAATAATACACTTCTTCTACCGTTCCGTGTGAGTCTCCCTTCCTTCCCTTCCTTAGCTAGTCCTGAATTTCTTGTTAGATTCCACACGTGTATATGCATGTATGTGTGTGTAGGTGGAAGTGCGGAGGTTCTATGTATTGGGGTGTGCTAGTTGATCCCCTGCTACCGGAACCATGAGTTCCGGTTGATTCCACCTGATCCACTTGCAGAGGGAACTAAATAGGAAATGTGTCCCCACCGCACTTGAGCACAATGACCACAATGACAGCGCTACTGCCCATGATGTTCATGATGCTGATGGCGATGATGATGATGATGGCAACGGTGGCAGTGGCGTATATTCGATTTTATGGCTTTCTTCCGGTTCCGGTCCAGTTCTGTATCGGTCATCCGTCGTGGTTTCCGTCACCATCGTCGTAGAAAGGTGTTAGTCAGCTGCCATCTATTTTATGTCCCTCCTTGCGTATGGCATGCCCTCATTGCGTGAGAAAGGATGCAACTCTACACCGAATGCGGGTCCTTCAATGCAGTCATACGTCCTACAACGTCCAGTGTCGCATTATCGCAGCCAAACGGAAAGGTAACACAGCCCAACTTATATAAAATAAATATATATTGTATATACCTTCTGCGTTCAACTCTCTTCGACATTATTTTCAATAGAAGTTCGACATTATTTTCAATCGATTTTCCCAACAAGCGAATTTCGTTCGCAAATGTTGCCGCTGGTCAAATTGACCGGAAAATGATCGTTCAGAGTTTCATCTTCCTATTCTGAAACAACGCACAGCCATCCGACCTCATTCACCGTTTTGCAAACGAGCCCCGAACATGACCGTAAAATGAACTCCGACTTCATACGAATCGAGGCGCTTTTCCCGTCACACGCTACCATAGGCCACAATGCAATATTTTTCCATGTGTCTGGTTTGGTTCAGCAGCAACAACAAAAAAAGAGCACTCATAGAATGGTCAGGTTTTACACGAATCGTTGCGAGACTGCTCGTAGACCTGCTCCCGCGAAGAAACATTAAAAGCTAAGAATAGAGGTAATATGAACAATAATAAAAACCCGTATCCGATTACGCAAGCAGGTGTTAGCCGAACCGTGTGAAATGGAGTTGTCCCCATGTGGAACCGTGCCATGGTCGAGACAGCCGGCGGGTGGAGCGAGACAACGGTAGATTCCTGGGAGTTATCCTTGGTCGTGGGCGGGCAGCATTACACTTGCGTATTAGCGTTAAGTTCGTTGGCACACGAACGGCATCGGCTGGCAAGATTCCCCTCGGTGCGATCGGTACACTAAAGCTCCAACATCTACATCAACTTCAGACGGAAGCACCGGTCCCACTTTTGTACGGGCTTAAATATGAAATGGGGTTGGTTGGCCGTAAGGTTTATCCTCGTTCGTGCAGTCCTTTCATATGATAATTCAGGTGTAAATTTCATTCCTTGGTATCTTCGGATGCCCTACATACCGGATGGCAGCAATAGTGAAGGCCTACAAATGACATCACCCTGACCAGTGGAATATAGAGAGGAAAAGGAATCGGAAAAGAAAAAAGCCTACATGACAGAACTTTTAAATGCCCGAAAGCAACGGCGGACGGGTGCTACTGTATCCCTTCCGACGTTCGTCTTTCACAAATATTTGGGTTTTTATTGCCCGATCATAACGGCGGAAGCGTCCCATCCAAAACGATAGTATCCTATCCTATATTTGATTGCTATGCCTCTTGAACGACGAACATAATTGACCATTAAATATCATCTAGGCAATCTTTTACGTGAAGTTTCAACTTAAACAATGATACAAAGAAACATGAAGGGTACTGTAACCATTTTTTGTTTACTCGTGTATGGCACGATCATGTGGACACAGTATACAAGCATAAAAAATAAGGCGTGAAACAAACTCAGTCAATGGGCCCCCTGATGTTCTGAAAGATGGCCGGTGTGCGATAACGTCCGAAATTTAAATATAATGGGGAACATTGCGGCACCGATTATCATGCGCCATCTTGCGACCCTTCCACGGCTGGTGCAGTTGCACAATGTTATGTGTCTTCCACTGTGTACCTCTCACTTTACGGGAACCGCATCGTGACCGGTCCGTTCCTTAAACTCAAGTCGCGAAAACTGCGGCGTTCTGCTAAGCGCTTCACTTTTTTGGCAACATCCTCGCCGGAGCATCCGCCTGCGAATAATATGCCAGAAACTGCAAACCGACTGAATTAATAGCCAAATATTGATTGTCATTCAGCTGCAACTCCGGAGAATGGAATACAGAAAAAAAACATACATAGGTTCTTCCGTGCTTTTACTCACTTTCCAAAAATACCAAACCTTTCTGGGGGCTAGGCCAAGGCGGGCTAATCGCTGAATGTCAGTTTTAATTGTAATTTCATTCGATTTTCCAAAGTGCCATGGGAGTTCAGCTGTACAACGTTCGTGTCAGGAGCCACCGACCTGCGCCATCGGTCGAGTCATGAAACTTCTTTCGTGACTATTTTAAACGCCTGCACCCCAATACTCTTATCCTAACGGAAGGCAAAGGCGGGTGATTTTCTCTCGTGCAAGCTCATCCGCGCAATTCTCCGACGGATAAGCGGCATCGATTTTTCATTTTCGGGCGATTCCTGTATTATTTGCCAGCAGTCGGGCAAAGAATGACCTGCTAACGGGGGACTGAGAAGGGAATGTTATCTTGATGGATTGGTATGCCTAGCTCCGCACAAAAGGGCAAAAGCCAGTCGAAGATACTCTACGTTAAGCTAGAAAAGCTGTTTCAAGCTCACCAGTTCGCTTGAAATCGAATTTGTCAAACCTTCCAGTACAATGTGGCAAATGAATACCTTGAAATAAACCAATTTATGTGTTTTGTACCATGAATACACACGCGTTATGAAACCTCACCGGTGGATAGCACTCTTTACGCCCCGCCATTGGGCTCCCCACCGACCGTGTGGTTCCGAAGCGAAGGTGTGCCCTGTCCGGCGACCAAAAAACATGCCATCCGGGCCATTTTGGGCTCCAAAGCTGCCAAAGCTCGGCACGAACGGAGCCTCCGAGCCGAAAGCTAATCCGCGACCGCAGCACGATGCGGCTGACAACCAACACTGGAGCCACGCCGCGTCGCGGAAGCTGCTGAGGAGAGAGTGAGATGGAAGCGTGGTTTGGGTGAGAGTGAAAAGAAAACTGGCCCGTGCGACGATGGCGAAACGGATCGACGAAATGAGAGAGAACGGGCACACTGCGGCGAGAGTGAGAGGGAGCTTCTCGACGAAGGCGGAGAAATGAACGAGACAGCAGAACCAGACCATACGAAAGCAGCCGAAACCGTGATCAATTTTCTGCCGCCAGCCCGTCATGCATGGTGCTGCGACTGTGCAGAAGAATGGAGAAGGAGACCGATCCAGCGGGGTGGCCGCGTACGCTACAGGTGACAGCGACGGAGCTACGCGGAGCCTGCCGAGCTGCTGCGCGCCTGGCAAAAGTAGAGCATTGTTGTGGATGTTGTCGTCGGCTTGGCGATACGAAGCTTCCCGAATTCTCTCGCCGGCGGTCGCCTTACAGCCGGTCTCGCAGGTTCCGGCCAGATAACGCAAGCATGGGGAGCGTCTGCTTCGAAAAGCCAACAGCCTCGTCAGATGAGGATGACCCCGCGGAAGGCGGCACGAGGTTCCACTGCCGTCGACTCGAGACGCATTACAGCTGGCGAAGAAAAGGGATGGACACCCTGCGAGCAAACGAGCGAACGAACACACACACCAGCAAGCATCGTCGAAGCCAACCGCGAGGGGTCTCCTTCTAGTGGGCGCCTTCTTCTTTCCGTACCCGTAGGTAAAAAGGCGTGGGAACTTACCGCCCCAAACATAGAGGGTTCTACTACCGACGAGCGATTGGACCAACGGCGAAAGTTCGTTTTCGATGACCACCACTAAACTCGATATGCTGCGACCAGGGGCGCAGCTTCGATCAACGATGTGGCATTCTACCAGCTCGCAACTCAATAAGGTGTCTCTGGGTGAGAAAGAGCTCAACACTGACATCGCTCCTTCCTCGCGCACCAATACTGCAGTAATCGCAAGCACGATGCCCGAGCAACCGCTACAGTATAGCAGCAACGGCAGCTGCCTTCGCGAGTCGCCGCTACGGTGTCGGCACTGTTAGAGCACGACGGCCATAGCCGCACAGCCAATCCACATTGACTCGGCCAGCTGGCGGACCTGCGACCCTGTCCACTCGCTTCGATCGAACCGCGTGGCCTAGCTCCGAGGGCGTGAACCAAAGTGTCGCTGTGGCCAACTACAGTCGCCGCCGACGCACTTCGCGTGGCCGGATGTGGCTTGGCTAGCCGAGGCCAACCTCGTCGCCATCCGGGCTGTGTGATCGCGGAAATATGGGCGGCGTAGACTGGCCGGCCGGAAGAAGCACTACCCATGGCTGCCCGTCGAGACGGATCTAAAGCCCTGCTCCCCGACGAGCGAGTGAAAGAGCAGCTGATTCGGTTTTGGAAAATATAGCCCGTGCGGCCACGTGATGTGACGTGACTCATCGAGCCGTCGTAGCGCGCCAGCGGGTTCCATGCTGGTTTCGCAGGTGGGCCGCGTTGCAGCAACCAGGCGTACCGGCGCTTCGCCACTTCGCGTGAGACATTGCGAGCGCGCGAAATCGGCCGGTGCGAGCTGTCACCCGCCGTGAGACTGTCCGCTTCTTCGGCCCTGATACTTTCGTGGATAGATGTTACGAGACATTTTGTTTTACAAGCCACGAGACCAGCACGAAGGCAGGCCAATAACAACTAAAAGATGTCGCGCAAGAAACATGGCTTCCTTCCGCGATGGCGCCCGGGGGGATGCTAATGGCGTGTGGTTGATAATGGCGCAGGTTTGCAAACGAACAAACGTGCGAGCGGGGAGCAGGTAGGGACCTGCGCGCGTGAACTGAAGTGAGACGGAGGAGTAAGCAACACGACGCTGCTATTTTCTTCTAATGGTGCCTCTCACTGTCGGTTAAATAGTGGTGCTCCTCCCCCCGACCAGGCATGCGTTTACGCTGGGCGAAGTGAAGCGGCCAAAAGAAGCTTTAACACCCTCGGAATTATGCAATTCCGCCCAATCGGTAGGATTCGCTCGGGCTTCTGAAATTCGCGATGCTGACGCGAGATAATACGGCTGTTCTTGCGGATTAGTAGCGAACAGACCGCATTACATTGGGGATGAGAAATAAGCCCACTCTTTAATATTTCGTTACAACTACCCATTTAAAAATGTGACTTTTTCGATAGACGATTTACTGCAGTTTAAAGAAACAGAAAACATTTCACCAACCAGATGTTGTCGTTTATACAACTGTTCCATTTTCCCTTGTGCATCTGCACTAGAGCATGTCTTCTTCGTCGATCATTCGCGCGGAGCTGTTTCGAGACAGTCGGCAATCGTTTAGGAAGAGAAGAATTTTCACCCCACCATCACATTGAAACCAAGCTACTACATCTGAGGTCCCAATACTGCGCTGCCCGGCGCTGCAACAACGCCACGGTTTCGACGTGCTAGTTCGCGCTAGCTCGCGCTAGTCCACGGTACCAAGTTAGTACCAGGGCACTGGCGCGATCGGCTGATCTCTTGGTAGAAATTCTGCAGAAACGTAATATTCTCGCGGCTACAGATGCATCATTCGGAAGGGTCGAACTGTTACTAGTCGCAGGGCTAGTTGTAGTTGCCGCGCCCACACGGGCTTGCCTTCGACACCGACATCCGCTTAGAGCGAAAGCATCCCCGCCACTACTAGCAGGCGATAGTTTCACGACCAACGATAGTGCGCTACCTCCTTCATCGCATCGGAGCACAGTGCCACTGCGGCCGTCGCCGACTAAAAAACTATAGAACGACCCGCGAGCGAGCGATGCAACTGCCGTGAGTCGCAAACGCGAAATAAACAGCGTCACGACGACGCGATGCAACCGGCTGCGCTCGCTCGAAGGGCTCCTCGTTAGACGGCGCCAGCCCTTCGCATAGCGACAAAGGGCCCTCGTAAAGGCGAACGATGGGAAATTTAGTTCGGAATAATAAGTAAGAATGCACTCGAGAAGCATCGTCGAAGGGAAAGTCGAAGAGAGCGCTGCATCGCATCGCGCCAAAGTGCATCCGCGAGCAGCATGGATGTTCCTCCTCGTCTCGCAAGTGGTATCGAGCGAGAAAGCACACACGCGCGCGCGAATGAAGCAATTTTGTATCACTCGCGCCCACGAACACACTCCAATGCGCATTATATGGTGCGGCCGCTGTGCGACGGTGTGAGTGATACTCGGCCTGGGTCGCCTGGTAGCACCGCTCCGTGGAGGAAACACCGAAAGTGCGGCATCGCGAACGGCGACTCGCTCGCAAGCAGGCAGCGAAGTGAGTTTCGCGCGTAAATTGAACAGTCGGCTACCCGGGTCGCATGCGGAATAGCAGACCTCTACACTGCCGGCACACACGGAGCCGCGGCTGCGGCACAGTGTGTCGTCGTTCGCCGCGTAGTAATGAGCAACGGCGGGCTTGATGTTGTCACGTTTTCATCACGTCATGAGATTCTCTTTCTCAACGGGCGCGCAGTCGCGAGAGCAGGTACTTCGGCTGTGGGTTTCAGCGCGGCAACGCAGCGCAACTGCTCGCACTCGCCAGTGCCGACCTACCATCCAATTTCAAGTTCAGTGTCAGGGATTATGTAAAGCCTCGGGCGGAGGGCTGCCAGACGAAATCGAAACGCGCACCCGCCGGGCTCCCTCACCGTTACACAAGCGGGTTACATGGCCACACCATAGTCTGGGCGACCTAGTTGAAGGGAAAACCCTGAACCAGTTTCGCCGGCCCCGATGCCCATGGCCGTCGGCCCTCGCTGGCCTCAATTTCGGCCGCAGTCTGTGTCAGGGTCTTCCGGACGCCGTGGGGCGAGATGCTGTTGTGTTGGACGCGCGGATATTTCACTTTCGTTTTCTTGTTCCTACCGTTGGGTAGACACCGGCCAGGCTGGCAGACCGCGCAGCAGCATGCTTCGCGGCCGATGGTTGTGGCCGTGTGTTGTTATGCCCGCGCACACGCCGTCAATGACATGGCAATGTCCTTGGATGGAAAACGGTCGTCTATACCAGGGCGGCATGAGCGAACGGGCGAGCGCTTGGCCGAGAGGGCAATCACCTTTGCGGCTTGTTGTGCAGTGCGGCTGCGTGCGCGCTTGTATGAGTAAAAGGGGACTGTGGGAGTGATGGAGTTTCAACCGGACAAGCCACGATCTGCTCAAACAATTGTGACCAATGGGAGTAACGTTGCAAACACACTGTTGCTATGGGAATGAATGTGGAACGATCCACCTATGAGCCTTTCGAACTTCTTTCATGGGCTGCAATATTACAAAACTTTATTTCATAGAAGGTTTTATTTTGAAACATTCCTAACGCCACAAAAAGATTCGCTTTTGCAAAATATTTCCCTGAAAACCGTTATTTACTATGCGCCAGATTCTACCGCACAATACCCAATACCTTATCCTGTATAAAGCGGGAATCAAACAAATTCATCCACTAGACTAGACATCTTCCAGACGGCACTCGGGAATGGTTTCCTATTCAAAAGAGGGAGTGGCACAAAAAACGTGGAATCCAGTTCCCCCTGGTGAAGCTAGATATTATTTTATTTTACATTCTGTTTACGAACGAGACGATGCCGAGCGAAGAGTGGATTGGGAAGGTTTCATTTCACACCTAAAGACTGACTCTGGCTCCCTTTCCAACAGGTTGATTCGAAGCGCCTCTCTAGACCCTCCCACGACGCCCACCCTAGTCTATGGGGGGAGTCTGGTATTATGGTATTTGGTGATACGGTATTTAGTGATATTTAATAGAAAACATTTGAAATATTCTGGCATCAGGACTTCCCCTTATAAAAGAGGGTTGGTCGTAAACATTAACCTGATCACATGATAGCGAGTGAGATAACTATGCAGCATCCTTGTCGCAATCATGCTTCTGTCTCGTTTTTGTCGTCTGATAAGTGCGTCTCTTTTGTGCTTTCTCGCCAAAGACAATTTATCGCCACACGACGCATTGGTATATAATTGTGTGGCGAAATCTAAAAAAACAGCAGCAATTATATGCTCGCTTCATTTGGGACGCAGGCGCGGGCCCGTAGTTCGATGCGCTTATTATTATTATGCAGGTCAATTTGTAGCATGATGCGTGCACTACAAAATCGGCTGATAATTGTAATGTCCTCTTTACGTGGCTTCGTGAGCAGTCGAACAAGAGCGCACACTGACATCAATTAATATACATTTGTGTGTTTTTTTGCGGCTCGCTCTACCCGTCCGCATCGTTTAGCGCCTGGCTCTGCTCACCGTCCTCTTTGCGCCCTTTCCAGTTGCAACAAAACCAGAGTTGCAGTCCGTGTCCCGTTGTGCTGTGTTAGCATGCAATCTTGGTACCGATGTCGCAGCGCGAAGAAGTGTGTCTTGTCTTTCCGTCCGCGGGTTGCTTCTTCGAGAATGGTGGCCACAGGTCCCGGCGTTTCGCGAGGGTTTGGCGTGCTGTTCTTTATCAATTCAAACGTACTGGGGGTGGTGTAGCTTTATGTGCCACCTGCTGCAACGCAAACACCATATCGTTAGACCGGCCCATCGAGTCTTCGTGCCGCGCTTTTCGAGGTGGGACGAGCTTCCATCGTAAGTCCCTTGGAAGAAGGCGCACGACGTGCTATGCTCCTTCTCGCTCTTCCGCATCGCGATATCACCTTTTCATCACTATCATTATCCCAGTCCCGAAAATAGGCAGCTAGCTATTTCAGAGCCCGTCCTGAAGAGAAGCGCAACGACGAGAGGAAATTGGTCGCGACCCTCCAACGGATCTTCTCGTCGTACGGTGCTGCTGGGGAGGCGAAAGAAGAAGACGCCACACTTTTCGAAAAACACGCCCAAACTCGTCGCGCCCGTCAAATACGCCTTGAAATTTACCATGCTACCGGGAGCGCATGAGAGCCAGGCGGAGGCGGACGTCAATCTCCGTCGCAAAGCATTGGCAGAATCGCGGCACCAGTCTGTCGCCTGGCGAAAGAAACGAGCGGCCTATCGTCGCACAACGAATTCGTCTTTCGTGTGTGCGTGCATTCGTTCCTTCGTGAACCACATGTTCGGTTTCGGAATCGACCCGAGCGGCGCGCAGTTTTCCTAGTAGGAAGCACGTAGGTCGTTGCGCGACTGCAGGTAGAAGTGAGATAGCGTCTGCCTTAGATGGCAGAGTGAACGAGTCGTGGAGCTTGAAGGCAGTTTTGCTCTGTCGAAGAGTCTGCTGATTGCTCCGCGCACTCATGCGCCTCCCGGCATTATTTGTATGCAAATTATGATAGAATTAGAATAGGGCTGCAGCACTGCCAGATACCTGCTGCCTCTGGTCAAACTGACTAGAGCGGCGGTGCCGAACACCATGCAACCATGGGATTAAGGTGTAGAATGAGTTGGTCAAAATGCGATTTGCTTGCGATGTTTTTCGCCAATGCACGAGGTGAATAATTGTTTAATTGTCCATTTTTTTGCGAAATAGGAAGTTGCAGTTTAGGCCAAGGGCGTGGTTTCCTACATTTCACACTGGCTAACGCGTTTTTACAATCGGAACACGGTTGAAACAGAAAACATATTGTCATGGCAAGAGTACAGTCTTATTTTGTCCTGTCGAATTTTCAAGAAGAATTTTCTTTTGCATGTGTCGCCGCGACTTGTGTTCAATTGTTGTGACGATTTGGCCCATTGTGCGGTGCAACGGTTAGAACTAGACGGCCATTCGATCGAGTTAACGTTCTCCTGGCACGCATACGTTCTTGTTACTTCGGATGATATTTTTGCTGGAAAAATGAGTCCGTTCCCTCGGAGCTGCTTGACGAATCGGGACTCGGGCGTACTAGGGCGACTGGCAAGCACACACCGTGCATCCCGCTCCTACGTTTGACGCACCTCCATCAATATGAGATCGGTACAGAAAGGCAACTCGAGGCCGAGTTACCTGCTCCAAGGTCTGCGCTGTTGGATGAAGCTTCGTTCTTTTTCGACCGGATTGGGTTCGATCTGTTCGAGCTCTCTCGACAAGTCGCGATGCAAAGTGGTCTCATTCGACTCGATTCCGGAACGCGCGAAAAGGCATCTAGCAGACGGAA